>ML868650.1:20837-33306 GCA_009831015.1 Picea engelmannii
ATTTTGGAGAACCAGAGGCATGTGTGACACTTGGACGACGGAGACTGTTAGAGGGTTAGTCATTAAAAATTAATTAATTAATGATTTATGAATTAGGTCAGTCTCAAAATTCTATAAAAAGAGGGGAAAGGAAGGAAGAAGGGGATGAACGGTTAGCGTAACGTCACGCTGCCGAGTTGTGGCTTGACGGATTGCTTGTGAGGAGTTGGGTTTATCTCAGCTGTGTGTGGGAGTGGTAGCTCCGCCGTGGAGGCGAGCTGAGATGCTAGTTTATCTCTGGTGCTTGTGTGGCCCCATTGTGGCTCGGGGGGCTAAGGGGGAAGCAGAGTACCCCTAGCGTTTGGCTGGGAGGTACCGGTGAGTTTTCAGCGGTTGGCAAGCAGAAGCGGCAAGGATAACGGAAGGCACGACGCGCGGGACGTCTCCGAAGTGGGCGTGTGGCTAAGGTACGATTTTAATTGGTAAAGTAGAAAGCGTTTTAAATTCGACAAATTATTGTGATTGGGATAATATGATGAGATTGTTTGGCATTATATTTTGCAATTTCGTTCAGCAATGATATTGTAGAGTTTGTTTATATTCTGATCATGTGTCACCTTAGTTATGATGTCATGTGTTTTTGCATTGATATGAATTAGGTGATGTTGTTAATTTCTTATTTGTTAAAAAGAAAAAAAAAGAAAAAAATTCCTATTGAACTTCGCTATTCATAGACATAACGAAGGGGTCGTTACATATATGAATTAAAGGAGTTAGAACTAAATCATCTGATTCACAATGGAGGAGTCAACATTAAATTGTGCAATGGGTAAGGGCATCATCGAGGAATGGAGAAACTCCTCCTATGTGAATTGGGGGAGTTAGAAGTAACTCCTCTAATTCACATTGCAGGAGTTAATATTAACTTGGTTGATTTCTTCTAACTTTCTAAAGAATCAAAATTGTTGAATACTTCTTTTTTTAGATGACTCCTTACGATGAACATGACATTTAAAAGAAACTTTTATGTAAGGGAGGAAAAAGAGAAGTTCCTTAAATCATAAAAAATGAGGGGCTCCATTTTCTAAAGGTTATGCAAATGTGAATAAAGGAAAATGGAGAGTTGTAGTTCCTGTCACAACACAAGTTAATCCAATTGGATAACTGGAAAGAGGATAGGTTTAGAAATATGATGAAACAACTACAACAAGAGTTGGAAAAGAAGGAGATGGCCTTGACAAGACTTCAAGAAGTTTTCCAAGAGCATAGAGGAGTAAGGTAACCTTCCATTTCCACTACAGATTCTATCACCATGACTGAGACCAGCTTGGTAATCACATCGTCAGTAAATGTCTCTCAAGAGAAACTTGGTGAATTTGAGAAGCATACCAAGGTTATTGGCTCTAAAATTCTAAGGAAAATGGGCTATGATGGAAAATGTGTTGATTAATTGGGTTAGTTTCCATTGATGTCAACCCTTGAAGAAAGTCTGGTAGCGAATTATGGTAGCAAAAAGGTTTGGTTAATGGACCCAAGTTTGTTTGATGGATAATGTTATGAGTTTTGATATATTTGTAGGTAAGAATATTCTATATGGATAGTACAGGTCATACCATTTCCGGTGGTATGTGGAATGTCACATAAATCCTCACGGTTAGAGAGTTATGGCCATGTGAAGTTGGAGAACCCTCATGAGTCATCTAGAAGCCCCAAAAAGTCAAAGTGTGTGCAAAAGAAATTATTTAAATAATAAAGTTATTGGAGAACTCCCTAAAATAAGGAAAGTGGGGTGATACATGAAAGTGTAAATAAGAGACAAGGATCTCTCATTTAATCACACTTGAATATCATTGAATATCTATTTTTGTGAAAGGTTATTTGGGAAGGTATTATTGATAGAGAAAAATTGCAGCAGACAAAGTGTAGCAGGAAAAGTGCAGAAGAAAACGTGCAGTAGAAAAATCACGACAAAAAAATTGCGGCAGAAAAATCATGGCAGCAACATGGTTGGGGTCTATTTATGAGAGATATGGCACATCTTGTTTGAGGTATGTTTTGTGAGTGAGGGCTTATCTCTTGAGATGGTATTAGATGTTCAGTATTGTTGCATATATACTATTTGTTGAGGGATACAATTGGTATCTTGTTTTTGGTATTTGGCATATGGGTATTGGTCTTTTGGTTGTGATGTGTTGTTGAAGTTGTTGGTTTATCTTGAGGCTAAATAACAATGAGGTTGTGGCACATGGTTTGATGTAAGGGTTTATGGTATTTGGTTATGGATAGTTTGATGTATTGCTAAAGAAATTTTGATGGTTATGTACTTGGTGTATGGTTGATGTACATGGTTGAGACAAGTTGTTGATGAGTTAGAACATACATGAGGTGTATACTTGATGAAGTTGGTACATCTTGATGAGTCATAGTTGATGTGTATTCGATGCATGATTGGTACATATTTGGTGCATGGTTGATGCACTCATTGGTGGTATAGGTTGAGGTACAGGTTGGTGCATGGTTGATGCACTTTCTTATGGTACATGTTGATTACAGGTTGTTTGGAAATGTTATTGTGACACGTTATTTGTACAGGTTGATGCATGGTTGATGCATGGTTCAGGTTATTGGTATAGGTTGTTTGGTGCAGGTTGATTTGTACAGGTTTACAGAAATATATCTCACAATGATAGTGTGACAGTGGTTTCATCATTCTACCTATACGTCAAAGCGGTTAGATGGGGCAAGGACATGTGGTTGTAGCCACTTTCTGGTTGTAGATGGATAACATAGGGCATTGTATCCTCCTTCTAGTTGTATCCAGAGAATTGGGGAGTTGGAGCTTCCCTCAGGTTATAGCCTGAGAAACTAGGGGTTTGGAGCCTCCTTCCAGTTGCAACTGGAAAACAAAGGAAGTTGGTGCTTCCAATGAATGTAATTCTTCAATACATATAAGAAAAATCATTACGTGGTTTTCTCCCATTTTGGGTTTCCATGTAAAAACACTGGTGTATTGTGTATGTGTATTATTGCTCATTTGTTCATTTTTTATTTACTCTGCAATGATTGGATGATAATGCTACACTGATATAACACTTGCATTATATGGTTGAAAATGTTTAAATTGTTGTATTACCGATTCACCCCCCCTCTCAATAATCCAAAAATTGGAATCAGAGAAGGTTCCTTCAAAAATCAGTTTAACCACTCAAAGGTAGATCATGGAGAGAAACAACATGTATAAAAATGGAATACCACAATTTGATGGACAAAAGTATGCATTTTGGAGAAGAAGGATGAAAACATATATACAGGTATAGGGATTTGAAATTTGGCAATAAGTTGTAGATGGATACAAAGAATCAACAGTTCCGTGGACAAATGAAAGAGTAATGAAACTTAGGAAAAATAAATCCAAAGCCACAAATGAACTTTTAAATGGTCTTTGTGAATTAGTATACACCAAATTTATACATTGTAAATCCACTAAAGAGATTTGGGACAAGATCCAAAATATTTATGAAGGAGATTCAAAAGTCAAAGAAGCAAAGCTTCAAACTTACAAAGGTCAGTTCAAACAACTAAAGATGAAGGAACATGAGAATATTGCAGCTTACTTCTTACAAGTCAATAAAACAATAAATGAAATCATAGGATTGGGAGAAGAAATTAAAGAATCTGTAATTGTTCAAAAGGTACTAAGATGTCTTCCTATGATATTTGATCCTAAGATATCAGTACTAGAAGAAAGAGCAGATCTATACTCAATAAGCATGGACGAACTACATGGAATCTTCACAGCATATGAAATGAGAACTGAATAGAAAAATCCAGATATAAAAGAAGCAGCTTTCAAAGCATCAAAAAGGCCAAAGCAAAAGGGAAATAAAAAATAAAAATAACATAGTAGCAACAATGACATCTCGGAAGATGATGAAGAAATGGCCAACTCTGTCAGAAGATAGAATAAGGGAACCAACAAAATATATACAGGTAAGTTTCCATTGATTTGTTTTAATTGTGATGGTATTGGTCATTTTTCTAACAAATGTCCCCATAAGAAAAATAAGAGGAATGATGAAGATTACTCAAATAGAAAACAAACATACAAAGGAAAAATAAACACAAAGAAATATTTCAAGAAAAGCTTATGCACCAAAGAAGACATCTCATTATCAGATGAATATGAAGTCAGTGACAGTGAGACAGAAAGAGTTATATTCATGGAAGTAGAAGAATATGAAAAAGAAGACACCAGAGAAGAATATGAAGAGGCCGAAGAAGAATATGAAGAGGCAGAAGTTGACTACCGAGAAGAATTTTTGTGTTCCATAAAATTTATAAGAAGAGAGAAGAAGAAAAACAAGAAGATACAAGCGGAACTAGACAAGAAATAAGACATTCAGGAACTAGAACAAATGATCACAAATTTGAAGGTTCAAATAGAAGAAGATAAAAGAATTGAAGAAGTACTCAAAGAACAACTACAAGAAAGAGATATGATCATTGGAAATTTGGAAGCAGAGATTGTCACATTAAGAAAGGATGTTCAAAAGAAAAATATGTAGAACAACTCAAAAGTTTTGGATGACATTATCAATAGTCAAAAACCTTATCATGAAAAGTCCAGACTTGGATACAATCAAATAGTAAAGGGATCAATCTCCAAAACAACAGAACAAGAAACATATCCAAAAGGCTATGCAAAAACAATCGAAGGGGATATGAAAATCTACAAGGAAGATTACAGGGACACTCCTCCACTGAGAAAATTCATATTTCAGAATCACCAACCAATAGATAGGCCTTAGGAAGAAGAAGGATTCAGAATTGCAACTCCTTTCAGAAGATCTTCAAATCCCAGGTATCAAAATTTTTGGTTTATTTTATGCACGTAATCATTTTGGACATAAAGCTATGAATTGCAGAGATAACAACAAGAACATAAACAAATTTGAAAGTCATACACAAAAGGGTTGTCCAAGAAGGCCTAGTGAAACATAGAGAATAAGTTATAGGTTTGAATCATTGATAATTGAAGTGGAATGCTACAAGTGTAAAAACTTTGGACACATGGCCAAAGATTGTAGAATGACAGTTCCTTCTAGAGAACCACAACAAAACAACAACAATCATAGAAAAGAACCTTAGAAGAGAACATGGATAAGAAAGCATAATTAGTATATCAATGAAGAATGCACACTCAATCTACAAGATAAGTAGAAGAAACGTGGTTGGTATGTTGACAGTGGTTGTTCAAAACACATGAGAAGTGATAAAGACAGGTTTCTTACATTAATAAAGGAAAGAGATGGATCAATCTCCTTCGGAAATGATGATTCAGCTAAAATCATTGGAAAAGGCATAATCAGATTTGGAAACAAGAATACCAAGGGAAAATATGTTCTACTAGTAGAAGATATGAAACATAATCTTCTAAGTGTAAGTAAAATGTGTGACCAAGGTCATAAAGTTACTTTCAATTCAAAAAAGTGTGAGATAAGAGAAGAAGGTTAAGGAAAATTGATTGCAACAGTTGGAAGAACTTCAAGCAACATATATGTACTAAGTGAAATTGGAAATGAAAAGTGTTTTCTAGGAAAGGAAGATGAAATTTGGCTATGGAACAGAAGAATGGGTCACATACACTTTGATAACCTTGTCAAAGTCAGCAAAAAGGAAGCAGTTAGAGAAATGCCCTAGATTACGAAACCAACCAACACTTTATGCAAGCATTGTCAACAAGAAAAGAAAACAAAGACTAGGTTTAAATCAAAAGAATATTCAATGACAAGACCATTGGAAATTGTGCATACTGATCTAGTTGGACCTATTATCACTCTAGGAAACTCTCCTAGGCTGTAAGTCAGAGATGCCTGGTAACTTAATCTTTTGGTAACTGTTTTCTCAATAATAAGTTTGGGTTTGGATCAAGTCGGATGACTGAATCATTTCTCACTCAAAACATGAATGAACACATTTAGATGGACAAGGCTTTCAACCACAAATGTTAAGAGAGTTTACAAATAAAGGGATGTATGGAGAAATAATTATTATATCAGTAGAATCACATATAAAGCATATATGAATGGCCAATTACAATAATCACAGGAATACTTGCAAAGTTAAACTTATGAATGAAATGATAAGATGACAGTTATCGGGCATAAACAAGCATAACAACATGAATATAATATCCAGGTGCAAGTACAGAATAGACAAGAAGATGAAATCTGAACAAGTTATGGAAAAATAAGCTTGTATAACTTAATATGAAAATGAGAAGTTTGAGTACATAATATGAAAAAAGTCTCCAAAGTCGAACCCTTTATTCATTTTTTGTATTCAGCTTTATAGCTTTACAATACAGTTTTCAGATCCTAAATTAATGGATCTAATTTTCTAAATACAGAAAGTAAATAATATTTACAAAAAACTAGGAAGAGACCCTCAAGATGAGGTCAATCCATATCTAATGATCTTCAAGAGTGATAGAGTGTTGATGAAGTGAAGCCTAGCCCTCCAAGGCTGTTTGATTTGGTCCTCCAAGGATAAAATTTGAATTTAGTGAAGTGTGCAAAAAATCATGATTTTCTGTCTTTGAAAAAGATACCGAATATGATTGAAACACCTCTTCTTTTCCTTATCCCTCAAAAATAGCCATTGGATTTGACTTGATAATTCAAAAAATTTCCATTCGAAGAGGTTTCATACCATTCAAACTCAAAAAATCTCGATCTGGGCAAAAACTCGGTGATTCTGGCAGTTACAAGCTTTCGGTGGTTAAGAGGGGCAAAATTTAGGCCTCTTAACCACCAAAAGTACTGCTTTTCGGTGGTTAAGAGGGGAAAAATTTAGGCCTCTTAACCACCGAAAGATGTAACTTTCAAAAATGGATCTGCGGCGAATTAATTTGTGTGGGAATTGCAATAACTCGGATTTTTCTTTGAATTGGATGACAAATGGCTCAATAACCAGCAATTGAACTCGAATTCCACTTGGCAACCTTGAAAAATCACGGGATTATGGCTGCTGAGTATGAGTTTGCATGAGGAAATCATGGGATCATGACAATAACAATGACTCTCGGATTCAATATTGAATATTAATGAAATTGAAACAGAAATCAAATGAAGTCATAATGATTTTGTATCCTTGTGACTAGAGATAATGAAGGCCCATGTGAAAAATCAATTCTGTTATCTGAAAATCATGCATGGAATTCTGGATTTCTGCCGAGTCTTAATTCTGAAATGACAATTGGTAGTTAAAAGGAGAACAGGGCATAAATCTTCAGATAAGATGCCATAAGAACTTCATACCTCACCACCTAGATAAACATTTGGCGGTTATAACTTAATGATTGCGCCCATTTGACATCTGGCTCGTGAAAAATCATGGGCTTTTTCCTTTTGCGCATAGAAACGTTTTTGGTGGTTAATAGGCCCTTTATTTTTTCCTCTTAACCACCGAAAACCAAGACTTCCGGTGGTTAATGAGTAGTTTTTTAGCCCCTCTTAACCACCGAAACCTGAGATTTAAAAATTTGATTGCCAAGACCAAAATTGATGTTTTTTCCAAGTTTGTATCCAAATAGCAGACCTTCTAACACACCTAAAAAAATTTGGAAATGAATTTTTGGACCTGTTCCTATCACTTAAAAATTGGTAAAATGACAGTGCTATTTTAGGAGATAACATCTGGCTCCTACTCGGGGATGGAATCCTCCCGGTGAGGTTCCAAGAACAAGTAGTTCCAGTTTCCTTATCGGTTGGGCTATGGAGTCATGTGGCATGTGCAATCGGTAACTTGCTCTGCTTATTCAACCAAAATCTAAAAACAATATTTGTATAGCTTTGAAATTGCAGTTCCATTGGGCATGGAGTCATCTGGCTGCCTTTGGCATTGGGCATGGAGTCATCTAACCTGTGCAACTGTTCTTCAGAAAACCTATAGCCTGAAAACTTGTAGCCTTCATGTTTATTCAACAACCAATAACTGAAAGAATCTACTTGCTCAGATGAAGAGCTTATTCTCCTATATACTCCTACTCTAACTGTTGTAAATGCATGTTTTAGGTATATACAAATTTCCAAAAAAATAATTCAAGCAGCAAATTGCTTGACCCATCTTTATGTATACAACAAGGAACATGGAAGGAGAACAAAAGATACCACAAGAGAACTGCAACCGACTCATGTTCACTGCTGCAAACCATGATGCCAAACTCTGTGATATATGACATTACTGGAAACTTTGAGTCCATCCATATAGCAATTGGATCATAAAATTTATGTATGACAATACCTTGTTGTTTAAAGTCAAGAAACTACTTTCTTATATTAGTTCCATGATGTTACTGATCTTGTAACGAACTGCTTCGTTATGACAACCATTCTAGTAACAGGTGCAAAATTTTTGTGTTTAAGGTGTGTGCGCGCGTGTAGAAGTAACAACACACATAACTGTGCGACGCCCTGGACAACTGACAAGACGCAACCACGATGGTCATCACAACAAGACTAAATGCACACGATGAATAACTGCAACCAATGTACGACCATAGGCATAAGGTGCACAACGCAACATTTAGCGACAAAAGTCAAAATGACCACCCGCCCATCCTACCCTGCAAGGTTAGGACCTCCAAGACACATAATCAACGCTCAAGCCCAGGTTCCCATCAATTTTAACCATTTAAGGTCTCAGGGCTGGCGACTGTTCTGAGGAACATGGAGGTGTCTACATCCCACCCGACACAACAGACTGAGCAACCAATTGACCACAATCAAGCACAACATACATAAGAAGAACAACTGCGCTCCTTACGGAAGGCGCGTGACAAGAGGACTCCGACAAAAGAACCCAACTCACCACGATTTACGTGAACGACCACCCTAACATAGTAACTGGAGTAATTTAAGGTACGAAAATTCAGGTTATCGCACCGCCCATGTTATTAATCAATAATCAATAATTACAAAATCGCTGTCATGAAACATTAACTGTTTATCTTTGTGTCACAATTATCATACCTCTTATATGCTACGTTATTTGCTACAACCGCTAATTTAATCATGACCTTACAAGACTAATTCATTCACTATCTTCCAATAGTAATGCACTAAAAATGAGATCATACTTAGGTAAATCAATTGGAGAAACAACATACAACATAAATTAAAATGGCCACCTAAAATAACAAAATTAAATGACAAGGTTAAAAAGGGCATTAGTGGATGTGACACTATCCATACTTAAAAATAACCATAATTAAAGATAGCAAATTATTTAGAGAGGCTCCTATATGGACATAGCATCATGATCATAGGAATCCTAATTTGAAATACATTACAAATCATAATTTTAAAAGGGGCAATCTTACAATATAACAAAATTTAAGAATGATTACAACTGAAGGTAACAATTAACTAATAAGTCAACATACAACAATATAGCAATGACATCAATATTTCTAGGTAACATCCCAATGGAATGCTATATAACCTCACCCTTAAAAGGGGCAACTGAATTCTAGGTAAACCGTGTGCTATTCTTTTTAGTTTGGGACTAAGTAGTTAATTCAACCAGTCAAAATGCATCATAAAAAGTCCATTTTAAATATAATATAAAATTATCGAAATTATAATATAATATAAACCATTCGATGTTCATTTTAAATTTTACGTCCATATAAGTTTTATTATATTATATTTGATGTCCATATAAATATAATATTATATTCGACATCCATATATATTATATTATTGTAATATAATAATATAATATAAAACCATTCGAAGTCCATTTTAAATATAATATAAAATTATCGAATTACCAACATTGAAGGGTGAAGAACTTTTTCCCAATAGAAATTACTTGTTTTTATATAAAGTATAAAAAAAATTACAAAGTCTGTATAGCCAAAACAAGTCGGGATCACATGCGCCATTATAGGACTGTTTATGCAATAAAAAGATGAGCAGCCAGGTGAAATAAAGAGACAAACATCCTGGAGCGATCCCTCTAACGCAAACTGTATAAACACCGGGTGTGATCGAATCTGTCAGGCGAGGACACGACCCATAGACACCAGCCTCCATCACACTATCACAGGAAAGAATTCAAGCACAGTCGAAAGATAAAATAGCACAGGAGAGAGACCGCATGACTATCTCCCAGGAGGAGAACATCTCAGTGATGTAATCCAGGCATCAATCCGGCATATCAATGGAGATAGGAATCACTTGACATCATATAATCATAACTTAGAGTAAGAATCAATTACAAAGGTCCCATGCGTGAGATAGTTGTCATAGAACTAGATTCTAAGGGAGGAAATAAATATCGAAATAGGAAAAGTCAACAAGTCGCTTCCTGTGAAATAGAGATAGGTAGTGTCCGAGCGTTTAAAATACACAGTGATGATAGAATCAAGCGAGTATCTCGCTTCGTGCGACTAGGGTGTGGAGATGAGAGGGCCACTCGTCAGCGGGTCCAGCTCTAACAGTAAAGATCTGCAGGTGTAGACTCCATTGGGAGTGGCAAAAAAAAAAACAAAAAAAAAACTATGTCAATACTACAAACACGCCAGAGTTGGACCCACCCGTGGCTGAGCTGGCAGGGGCGAATGTTACCATTCTACTCATAAAACCTGCAACGAACCACAGAATTTACCCAAGGCATCTGGCAGAGACGCCCCTCTCACCAATCGACTCAGAAATAAAAGCCATCATAACTACAGTGGAATAAACAAGAGACTGGGGGTGCAAAAGGGGGTTTTACACAAGGAGTAACGACGACTTGCCCAATGCAATGTAGCAGAACCCGCTCCTCCAGTAATCAACGCAGTCACCAGGGAATGTTATTAATTCAACAAGTCATAAAGCACTGCTAGCAATGGTAGGAGTGTCCTGTGCAGGAATGGGTGTTTAAAACACTGTAAGAGGTAAATCGATGCAGACGATTTGGGCGCAGAGGGATGATAACCCACAGAGGTGCAAAAGCGGCACCAAGAAAGGAGGGACGCGGAGATCTGGCATCCAAAATCCAGAGGTACAGCGCAACAAACAAAAACAACAATAAAACAAACGAAAATCCAAGATTGTATAGGACCTGCACCCAAACTCAGCAATTACCAACCACCAACCAAAAAAAACGCATTGCCCACAGTTTATACAGGAATGCAAACGAGTAACAAGGGCCAATGATTTTGCAGGTTCGCAAAAGGAAAAGCCAAACTTAAGAGCGCCTGAATCAACGAACAAACATTCGAAAATGCCAGAACGTGTGCAGGAGTAGGGTGACCATTCACCCAAGAGTTCACAGCCCAAAAAGGGGAGAACGCTCGCCAGGCGATACCCAAGAACCAAAGAACAATCACTCTGCAAATTTCACCACGATAATGTAAACGAAAAAGCCCCAAGGGTTTCGATGATTGACCACTGGAAATTGCCGGGAAATTAATTTCTGCTTAAATAAAAATAAATAAAAAATCTAACGCAGCAAGCGCAGGGATTCTAAGCTCACATGCATTTAAGAAAATCAACTGGTGATGCAGGGAAGTTAATATTTGTTTCCAGACAATAGTTTAACACGGGTGCAGGGACTTTGAGGGTTATTAAATAAAAATTTTACATCAATCCCGCGCAACAATAAAACTTTACACAGTCCAGATTGAAGAAATAGAGAGGGGGCATTTACGCAGTCCAGAACAAAATCACTGCAGTAAATGAAAACGAACCACAACAGTTGAAGCAAAATTATATATATAATGCATCATAATTGCCTAAAAGATTAACTAGACCATCTACTCTACCAGAAACAAAATGCATACCGTTGTCGCTCGCCCGCTTCCGAAGACGTCCTGCGCTTCGATCTACTCCCGCTTGCCGACCGCAGAAAGCTCACCGGTACCTCCCATCCAAACGCTAGGGGTACTCTGCTTCCCCCTTAGCCCCCCCCGAGCCGCAAAGGGGCCACACAAGAACCAGAGATAGACTAGCGTCTTAGCTCGCCTCCACGGCTGAGCTACCACTCCAATGCAGCTGAGATAAACCCAACTCCTCACAAGAAATCTGTCAAACCACAATTCGGCAGCGTAACGTTACGCTAACCGTTCATCCCCTCTTCCTTCCTTTCCCTTTCTTTTATAGAAAAATTGAGACTCACCTACTTTCCTAATTATCTATTAATTAATTTTTAATGACAAACCTCTAAACAATCTCCGCCGTCCAAGTGTCACTCATCCCTAGGGTTCTCCAATAATTAAATTTTTTTTTAATAAAGTAAAAGACTAAATTCCCTCACTCCCCCAAAATCGCTCCTTAAATCTCTCCTAGGGTTCCTATATCCCCTCTCATGCTTTTATTCACTTTCCTAAAATGAAGTTTCTGAAATTTAGTAATTCCTTTAATGCTGATTCCTTTTTGCTTTTTACCCTATGTCTCCTACTTTCCAATTTTTTTAAGTTTCCTAATTCCAAGTTTCCTTA
>ML868651.1:0-15479 GCA_009831015.1 Picea engelmannii
TAAGGGGCTTAATAATTTTAATTTATTTAATTAATTGCTTTACGTATGCAGGAGGGGATAATACATTAATGAAGGGGATAAGACAATAAAGAAGGGGATAAGATATTAAAGAAAGGGGGATAAGGTAATAAAGGAGGGATAAGAAAATTAATGAGGGGGAAGAGAGTCAGTGAAAGGGGGATATGACGGGAGGAGTTTTACGGGGGTAGCATCATCATTTTTGAGGGGGGGAAGCATTTTGGAGGGGAGACAAGAGTTTTGGTTTCTTTTCTTGGATTTTCTGGTTCTGTGGTGGAGTTCTGCAGTCTTTGAGTATCATTGAAGGGGGCACCGGATTGCTAGGGGTTTTGGGCATGGGGGCTAGGATTCCTTTCGATTTCCTGTAGCTAGGGATCCGGACAGGATGCTCCTAGCTAGCTGGAAGGTTAGTCGGTTTGGGCAGAGTTGGTCAGTGCATCAGGCAGCAGCAAGGCAACAACAAGGCAACAACAAGGTAGCATGGAAGGGACAATCATATCGGCAGAAATTAGCATTAGAAGTAGGCAATTTGTTTATGAAATTGCTAAGTTATTTTTATGCTGTAGTTAAATGTTAAATTCTACTGAAATTTTATATGCTTATATGAAGCTAATGAATTATTTACGCACTCAGAAATTCTATGTTAGAAATGTTATATGTAGTTGTAAGGATTTTACTAGGATTGTTAATTTTGGCTTCTACACTAGCGATGGAAACCATATGATAACATTATCCAATAATTCACTCCATTAGATAGCATAAACAAGGTAGCATACACAATGCTAAGTTCTTTTTGGAACCTACATTTGTATCCCACACTTGTACAAGATAAACTCTCTCTATCTTCTCAATAACAAGCACATTAGGTATAGGGATGATTTTAGGGGCTAAATTTCGCTCATGGGCTAATTTTCCATGGTTTTTCCAAAAACGAGATTCACTATTTTTAAAATGATTCGCCCAAATTCTATAGGATAAAATTACTTTACCTTAAAAATCGCCAAAATTTTATAAAAACTATATAAAATACTTAGAATTTTGAATATTTTAAAAAAAATATAGCCAAACATTTATAGTTGACATATGAAGGATTAGTAATATTCGCCAAGGTTTCTACATTTTAAAATAAATTTCCATCCTTAAAATCATCCCTGATTAGGTAGCACTAGGGTTTTCAAATGCCACAAAACCCTAACTTCTCTTACCATAGCTACATGATAAAAATCTTTATTTTCTCCTCTAGGTATAAGTCCTAGTATTCCTAGTTTCCTTAGGAGAAAACCTTGACCCTAGTGTTCCCTTAGAATTCCTTTGAGAATCCTAGTTGTTAGTTTCTTAGTTGATTCAATCCATAATTTTACCATTTTCTTGGGAACACACATTATTCCCCTCTTTATACGCATTAAATATATAAAATCATTTTATTTATGTGTAACTCTTCATAAATTCCAAAAAGACTAGTCAATGACTCATTAATGCACTCATGTTTGTTTAGATTGTGTAGTGGGTATATGTAAAAAAATTTAAACACGTCAATTATTAATAACATTTATTCAGTCTTCCATGATTTCCACTAAAATTATTGATTTTTATCAACATAATGAGAGAGTTCACAAGGAAACTAGATATTCGAATGGATATCATTTTTCAACTACAATTAAGGGTTTGAAGTTGCAGTTCATGACACACCATAGAAAGTAATGCTATGATACCAAAATTTCTCTAGGGAGACTTGAAACCATTATTCTTTTCCCTTCACCATCTATGAGAGTTTATTGCACATTTCTACCCAATTTTTGGGTTAGAGCACACAAGGAGACAAAGGAACCTCCCAAACCATGAAACTCTTTAATTAGGTATAAATCTGAGCTCCAAGCTCCAGCTCCACCTAACCTGCAAGAAATACCCAAAAATAAATATCAGACACACGAATCAAAAGGCACCTGTTCTATTAATTTTCCCCTTTGAAAAACCTGCTAACAATAGAAAATTTAAACTTTGAGAATAATTATGGCAATTCCACTGTTCAATAGGTACAATGGCTACCAGACAAATATTTAAAACAATTATTCTTATATGTTGTCATATAAAGGAAGTAGAAGAAATCACTACTTAAAAGTTTCGAGTCATAAAGTTCCAATAAACATATATGCAGAACAATCGTCAATTTCAGTAAAAGGAAGCATTGACAAGGAAATATGCATTGACGATGTGGTGGTAGAATAGAGGAATATGAGTGAAACAAAGCACCTGAAGGGATGGGATGCCAACGCTGTCGAATACAACAATCGAGCCCCTCAAGGTTTTATAGTGCCTTGTCACTTACATAAAATTTTGAAGTAACTATTTATAATGCACTCATGACAGTGCAAACATAAACTGTACAATACAACCAAATTTGAAGACTAAAATGACTATTGAATAAGTAGTTTGATTGTTTGTATGTATGTCCACAACACTTACATAAGTACGCTACCTTCAAAAGAAAAACTTCAACCCTCTTCTATGATCCAAATAGTTGTTTCTAATTTCATAGTGGATCACTTCTTTCGACGCTTTGATTCTACCTGATATTACAAAAGAAGCAACAAAATTTGAAATGATTGGAAAACCTTGATACAAATAGTTTGCATACTTGGAAAATATCTTAAAATGATGATTATGCAATTGTTTAGGAACGTTATAGAAATTCATGCATAATAGTCAACATGTCTGAGAGTACCTGGAAGGAAGATATAAGGTAGGCCATAGTAACGGTTCCAGGCCAAGCCCAAGCGAAGGTATAGGTATTATAAAAAATTGTGGGAACTCCCTGCTTATATTTACTCCTTACTTTGAATATCTTACACACTTGGGTCAACACAGCAGAGCAGTGTTGAGCACCTTACTATAACTCTGGTAATGGTCCTCATCAACCTACTTATTTATATTACCCAAAGCTTTATTATCACAAAGATGGTTTCTCTTGGTGTCTATCATCTATTTGTAACTTCACTTGCTCTTCTATTTGTAACTTGTAATGTATTACTTCCAAAGCCCTGTTTGAGATCATCCACTCCCTTTGGCGGTAACGACTAGTATCTCGCTAATGTGCCCACGAGGAGATTTTCTTTTGGTTCGGGAGAATCTAATAGTAGAAGAAGTGACTCGTCGATTTGATTAGGGATATGCTATGGTTTAAACTAGGCAAACTAGAATGGCATGAGAAAAGGATAGTTGGGTCCTGTTTGAGTTGTTAGAAGATATGAAAGCTAAGCTTGGCCTGAAAAAGATGAATCATCTTTGTATACATAATTAAGCGCGGATAAGAGATAGATTTATAAAGCTGAAGGAAAGAACTGACATCAGGTTGTGGATGTTCAGTATCAACGATAAAGCCAGTGGTGGAGGGAGTTGATCAAGTTACATTTGTTAGTTAAATTATAAAACACAAGTAGCGCATAGCTCAGTTTGCACGAGCCATATCAAAAGCTAAGGCATATTCATCAGCTAAGGAAGGCCTTGTTGGACCTGGCTTCCTCTGTTGTTCCTCTAATATCTATTTTGCGCATATGGGAAGCTGCCCCCTGCTATGTATTTCATAAAGAGAAGAAGTTTGAGGTCAAGGGAAACGTAAAACCATAACACAAGCACTGAATATCCATGCATTTACTAGTATACTGCATTGCACAATGGGGGGGATTCTGCATTGCACAACTCGCTGCAATGAAATGTATGCGCACCATTTGTACTCTCGTAAAATGGTGCCCAGATTCAATAAATTTCTTAGCTTCAATAATGTAGGAAAAGAAACCCTCAGGAAGAGGGGCAAATCCCATGCAAAGCAACCCTAACCCTAGCTAAACAGTGGATATATTTCATCACAACACGACAATGATTACTTGCGCACGTTGTAGTGCTAGTACTCTCACCATCATTCCATCTTTTGACCCATATCAAAACTCAACTACGCAAACCCCTAAACACAAACAAATTCTGAATCCACAATTCAACAAATAGCCATCACAAGTCCAGTGACCAAGCCAAAAAGGAGGAGCCCATGATAGGTGTTATAGTGCGCTGCACATCATAAATAAAAAAATAAAGAAAACACAAAGCCTAAGAGGAAACTGTTATAAATTTGGATAATATTATGTTACAAATCCAAAAAAAAAAAAAACTTGACGACCCAGTCTCCATCTCAAACATTCAAGCCAAATATTAATCCATTCACCTAAACACTAAGTCCATCAATTATCGGCCACAAAGAACATTCAACACAGGACACCAAATCAAAGTCAGCGCCCGAGTCACAGGAGGGAGCCAAAGCTCACACAGTACACGTCCACCTGCACAACGTGACCTGCAACCTGCAAGCCACACAACACAAGTCAACACAACACATCACAACCCAATGATAATACCAGTGCGAAACCATCGAAGGGATGAGCCCATAAGGGTTTGTATTTCAAAAAAACACTATTACAAGCGAACGCCTGCAAAGAAATAGGTTCAGGACCAATTTTCCAGAGACACGAGAGCATTGAAAATACACCAACACTAGGGCCAAGAGCAGAGGAAGAGAGCAGAATGGAAAGGTGACAGTGAGGGAGCGTTAGGGTTGAGATAGTGAGTTTAGGGTTTGTTAGAGAATACGTGTAGGATTTTAGGGATGAGAGCCCAGGGGGAGAGGCACATGGGCCTCATGCACCCACGATGCCCATTTAACATTTAAATTTTTATTTATTTAATGTCTAATTTTATGTAATATTTATTTTACTTTAATTTTTTTATTTATATCTTTTTTTTTATTATCTCTTCGTGGTGCCCTATGCGTAGTGTTTTGCGACATGCGCACTAGGTTTTTATTTATTTATTTATTTGGTTAAATGGTTAAGTTTTTAATTTAAATTTAATGTTAAATTTTAAATGTTTTTAATTTTAAATTAATATTAAATTTAAACGATTAAATTTTGATTTAATGTTAAATTTTAAATATAATTTAAGTTAATGTTCAATTTTAATTTTTAATAAATTGAATATAATTTAAATTACATGTAGTTAATTTAGAGTTTAAGTTTTATAATTAATTAATTGTATGATTAATTAATTATGTTTTATGATTAATTGATCATGTTTTAAATTATTTATAATTAAAATTATGATTAATTATAATTAAAATTTGTAATTCGTGCTTAAGGAAGGAGGAACAACTTCCTCTGATTTACTTTCCTCACACTAACAATGTAAAGGAGTTTGGTAGATGCTAGATGTGTCTAGCTCAGGGATRGCGTCAAGGAAAGTGGATACGACTAATTAAAGTGATTAATTAGATTGTTTTAGTGAAAGGTTAAGGACTTAGAACGAGATAAATGGAAGGGGGCTTCATGCGCACTAGGAAGGTAAGTTAGAGAAACTAGCGAGTGGGGTACAGTGCTAGCATAGCTACCGAGTGAGAGGAACAATAGTTTTCTTAGGCGAGAGCATCAMGATTAGATGCTTTAACCCTAACCTAGCCAATCCCCTAAAGAGAGTAATGTATGTTTACAGACAAGTAAAGAAAAACTTACGCCTAACCYTGTTTCTAGTTTGAGTAGCACCAATTTGAAACGTCCTTGAACTCACCCTGACAAMCTTGGTTGATGCAGGTTAAAGCATACAGGATGGTYAGGACTCGAGGGAATCGAAGCAGGGGAGCATCATCGCAGGCACCGCCAACACCACCAGTGCCGCCGCCACCATCGCTCRAACTAGCTCTCATATTACRCTYATTGGAGGCCATAAATGAGACTTTAAAGGGGCAAMAACTAGCAAGGACTGAAGTGGAACGCCCACCATCTGGAATAGGTAATCCAGAAGCGTCAAGGGATTTAGGGGGGAGGASCTCCACCCGAAGACATCACTCGAGAATTGCARAAGATCAAACTTCCRGASTTTGTCGGGGGTCGCGCCAGTGAATGCGTGGAAGCATGGTTGGAAGGCATGACAAGGTGTTTTTCCTTAAGGGACTATGCGTCCAACTCAAAGGMGAAGATCACAATTTTTTAGTTAAGAGACAACGCCTTGAATTGGTGGGGTAACCTGGAAAGACAACTACATCTTACCCCGGACACAGTATCTTGGGAACTTTTCGAGGAGAGGTTCTGAAGGAAATATTTGTCAGCCTACTATGAGGAACAGTAGGTAGGGGCGTTTCATGCATTAGTATAGGGAAACAGAACTGTAGAAGAATATGAGATCAGATTTATGGAATTGGTCAAATATGTTTCGTATATGGATAATGACCAATGACAGGCAGAGTGCTTCATCTATGGATTGAACCCTAAGATAAGAGCTATGGTGCGGATGTGGAAACCGTCTTCAGTAGTGGAAGCTATGGAAAATGCACATTATGTGGAGGAACACGTGAACTTAACCGGGGGTACAATACCGACATTTCCGCATCATCCTGGATTCATAGGGAAGGCCTCAAGGACATTTCCCAGGGGAGGGAGCTTAAGGCCATCGCCATATGGTAATAGAGTCGTGCCAAGGATAGTAGCCACAGGGATTTCAATGGTAGCAAGTGTAGCATCTCGTTCATCACCAACAATGCAGACAGGTCCACAACCATCTCAGAGAACAACTAGTAGGGGTAGGGGTTTTAGGGGGAGGAACTCATTTCAGAGATAGTCACATAACAATGCACAGGTTCAATCTCGTTTTACCTGTTGGGGGTGCGGAGGATCGCATTACCAGCATGACTTCCCATAGTTACAATCAAGGTTTGTGCATAGGGAAGGAAAGGCACCGATGGGGAGAGCAAGTAGCATCCACCAGATTTACGTTGTGGTTAATAATCGCTAGGCCGAATATCAATCCACGGTGGTGGAGTCATCAGGTATGCTAAATCATATCAATGTTAAGTTTTTATTTCATTCTAGTGTGACAGATAGTTTCATTTCACCTTCTGCATTAGAAAAGAGTGGGTTGGCATCCTATGACCACGATGACTTTAAACAAGTCGAGATGGCTTCGGGGGAAAAACAAGCGGTAGGACCTACTGTTGATAATTGTATATTAGACTTGGGAGTGTGTACTACCAGGTTGAAGGTATATGTCACTGCTCTCAGGGTGTATGACCTAATCATTGGAATGGATTGGTTAGCAACTCACCGAGCCTTGGTAGATTGTTTCACAAAGAGGTTGCTTTGTGTCGACGATGAGGGAAGACCAATAGAGATCCAGGGTGTACGGAGAAAAGTGTCGTTACTCTTTATATAAACTATGAAGGTTAAGTGATGCTTGAGGCAAGGGTGTCGAATTTAGGTAGTGGAAGTAGTGAATGAAAGGAAGGGACCCTCATTAGATCAGTACCTGGTATTGTCGAAATTTAGGGATTTTTTTCCAAATGAGTTACCAGGGTTACCTCCTGAGAGGGAGCTTGATTTTAATATTGGGCTAAAACCTAGTGCAGAACCAATTTCCAAGACTCTATATCAGATGACAGTGCCAGAACTTTGTGAATTGCAAATGTTGTTGAAAGAGTTACTGGACTTAGTGCTAACAACGCCCAGTGTCTCACCTTGGGGTGCACCAGTAATTTTTGTAAAGAAGGATGGATCCTTATGACTGTGTATAGACTATAGGGACCTGAAACGTGCTATAGTAAAAAATAGGTACCCGATGCCACAAATAGATGACCTCTTTGATCAGATGAAAGGAGAAGCAATATTCTCAAAGATTGATTTGCGATCAGGGTATCATCAGTTAAGGATTAAGGAAGCCGATATCCCAAAAACTGCCTTTCAAACTCGGTTTGGACATTACAAGTTTGTCGTAGTACATTTCAGATTGACCAATGCACCAACAGTATTCATGAGCCTCATGAACGAAGTATTTCAGAAGTACTTAGATTTTTTTGTACAAGTCTTCCTAGATGAAATCCTCATCTATTCCAAGAATGAAAGAGAACATGAGGAACACTTACGAGTGGTGTTGTCCTGCCTTAGAGAGAACAGATTGTATGGGAAGCTTTCAAAGTGTTCCTTCTTCTAGAAAGAGATCCACTATTTAGGTCATATCATTTTCAGCGAAGGAATCTTTGTGGACCAAGAAAAGGTAAAGGCCATTATGGAGTGGGTAGTGCCGAAAAATTCCCATGAGCTGAGAAGCTTCATGGGGCTAGCAGGTTATTATCGGATATTTGTGGAAGGATTCTCCAAAATTGCGAAACCCATCACCACATTGCAATGCAAGGGGGTCAGGTATGAATGGAAAAAAGAATGTGATAGTGCATTCATCGAGCTTAAGAGATCACTAACTAGTGTGCCAATTCTACGAGTATCGTATATGGAAAAGGACTTCACAGTTTGCATGGATGCCTCGAAGCAAGGGTTGGGGGCCGTGCTAATGCAGGATGGATGAGTGATATCTTATGCGTCAAGGAATTTGAAGAAACACAAAGAGATATATGCGACTCATGATCTAGAGTTGGCAGCTGTAATGCTAGCTTTGAAACTTTGGAGGCACTATCTTGTTGGGCGAAACTTTGAGCTCAAAACAGACCATCAAATTTTAAAACATATCTTCACCCAAAGGAATCTAATTGCCAGGAAAAGGCGATGGAGTGACTTTATGAGTGAGTACGATTTTGGCATTTCGTACATCAAGGGAAAGGAAAATGTGGTCACAGATGCCTTGAGTAGGAGACCACGTATCTTCTCCTTGATACCCTTAAAAGTCAATCTAAGGGAACTTGTGTTGACACAACTCCAAGGAGACAGTTGGTATTTAAAGGTTGCTTCAAACCTATAGAGCGGGAGGCAGTTAGATCCAAAGTATGAAGGATATAGTATGGAATCAAATGGACTATTAAGATATCGAGGAAGGATGTACATCCCTGAGAATGGGGATATTCGAAGCATCATACTGAAGGAAGCCCATAAAGCAATTTATTGTGCACATCCGGATGTGAAGAAGATGTACGCAGACATGAGGAAGCTCTTCTTCTGGGTAGGCATGAAGCGCGATGTAGTCCATTTCGTTGCCAAGTGCCTAGAATGTCAACAAGTGAAAGTCGACCACCATCACCTGGCAGGCCTCCTACAACCACATGATGTTCCTATGTCCAAGTGGGAAGTCATCTCTATGGATTTTGTTGTGGGGTTGCCTCTCACATATCATAGACACAATGCCATTCTTGTGATAGTAGATAAGTTAACCAAGAGTGCTCATTTTATTCTGGTTAAAGACACATATGATGTCACTGATGTGGACCGTGTGTTTGTAAGTGAGGTTATCCGTTTGCACGGGATACCTAAGAAGATCATTTAAGATAGGGACTCCCAATTCACTTCTAGGTTTTGGACAAGTTTGCAGTCAACATTGGGGACTCAGTTGAACTTAAACAAAATTTATCACCCTGAAACAGATGGGAAAACTGAGAGAGTAAATCAAGTCATGGAAGACATGCTTAGGATGTATGTCATGGATAATCAAACCCAGTGGGAGAAGTACCTACCTTTGGTAGAGTTTTCCTACAATAACAGTTTTCATAGCTCCATCGGAATGCCACCCTACGAAGCTTTGTATGGAAGGCCATGCAGAACATCGTTGAATTCAGATAGACTAGAAGACTGAGTAACAGTTGGGCCCAAATTGATTCAAGAGATGGAGGAACAGGTGATTCAGATTAGGCAGAGACTAAAGGAAGCACAAGATATGCACAAAAGTTATGCGGATGAACACAAGACCGACCGAAGTTATGAGGTGGGAGACCAGGTTTTCATTCATATTAGGCCTAATAAGAGCACCATATGGTTCGAGAAGGGGACAAAATTGTCACCTCGATTTATAGGACCATTCAGAATCCAAGAGAAAATTGGACCAGTTGCCTATCGTCTCGTACTGCCACCCCACTTTCATAAAACTCATAATGTTTTTCATGTATCTTTTTTACGTCATTATGTTGCTGATGAATCCCATAAACTAAATTGGAAGGAATTGCAGGTATCGAACATGGGAACCCTCATGGTAGAACCGTTACGCATATTGGACTGTAGAGTCCAACAGCTCAGGAACCGTCTAATATACCAAGTTAAGGTCCAATGGGACAAGTATAGTCCAGGATTTGCTACTTGGGAAGACGCCGAGATGCTACAACGAGACTATCCCTCACTTTTTTGACCACCTCGAGAATATGTTTCTCGAAGGTTGGGTGTGTGTAACACCACTTTTGACTTAGACAACCAGGATTACCTSAGGCCTATATACTCTATTTTYCTAGTCAYAGTGAAACTATTAAGTGATACACTTAAACTTTAAAATGTATGAACTTTTATGAATGTTTAAATGTTATTGATGATGATGTATGTAATGTGATCTACTATGTGAATGTAAATTTTACGAATGTTTAAATGTTATTGATGATGATGTATATGATGCGACATATTGTGAGAATGTGAATTTAATGAATGTTTAAATGCTATTAGAATGATGTTGGATATGATGAAATCTATTTTGGTAAATGATAATCTTATGAATGGGTGTCGAAATTGAATTATGGGATATTATGAGATCTATTTCTAACTTGAAAACTTTGATGTTAAGTTGTCAGTACAGGGATACCAAATTGAAATGATGATAGTATGCAATTACATGATGATAATGCATAGAAATGTATGAGTTTGTGTTATAGACTAATCTATAGGTTATGGGATATGAAATAGCCAAGGGATAAGGATGATGAAAGTGGATAGCATGACCAGTAGCCAAGAAACATTATGGTATGAATATTTGTATGTGAAATTATATTGGTTTGGATGCATTGCTATGATATGTGGACTGGTGCAAGATTTCAGGTGATGAGACTGCCCAAAACCGAATAAACGATGACAAAACCCCTAACAACACGGTGCCACTATATATTCCATTGTAGGGTGTGGACCCTAGTTATGATTAGGAGGGGTGGAGGAAATTTCCCACCGTGTATCCTCCAAAACTTGAAGTCATGGGAGGACGATGTTAGCTCACACTCCCCAAAACATGTGATGATGACTGTTAGTTGCCTGCTAGGGAAGCTTGGTTGAGATAGTGACACTTTTGCTTATGGGTTCTATTTGGAGTTAGGTCAATATAATTGACGCTCCAAGATAGTCTAGCAGAGGAAGGATAGGAATGGATATGGAAGTAAGTTAGGGAGGAAGGATGAGTAGAAATAGTTGAGAAGGTATGAAGATTTGTCTTATGGTGAAATTTAATGTTTTTCCTTCTAAAAAGAAAATGTGTATATATGAGTATTCATAATTTCATGACTAAACCACAGTTGTCTAAATAAAATTGTTGAACCAGATAATTGTAATTAAAGGATTTCTCAAACAATTGATTGGTTGTTGTCTTTTATAAAATACTAGTCTTGTTGATTGGATTGGATGCATACATAAATTACTAAAGGGTGATAGTTATTGATTATTAGTACATGCATGAGACTTGTATATACTAGCTACACATGCATTTCTTGCACATGCAGACTAGTATGTATGAGTTTTCTTGACTTACTTACTAATAATGTCGGTTAATTGTTATGAATGTGTGAACCATGCTTCTTTTCCTTTGTACCATGAGATACCTTAACTTCGGGACAAAGTTTCTTGAAGGCTGGGTGTATGTAACAACCCTAGTTGAATATATGCTCAGGGATTATTAGGTAAAAATTAATTAGATAATTAATTATCCTAATATAGTTTTAATTAAACAATGATTAGCATTAATAATATTAATTAAATATTTATTTATTAATTAATTATTTATAACTTTTGATTAATTAATTAATTACATATCACATTCAATGACATGGGTAATAAATTAAGGGGCTTAATAATTTTAATTTATTTAATTAATTACTTTACGTATGCGAGAGGGGATAAGACATTAATGAAGGGGACAAGACAATAAAGAAGGGGATAAGATATTAAATAAAGGGGGATAAGGTAATAAAGGAGGGATAAGGAAATTAATGAGGGGGAAGAGAGTCGGTGAAAGGGGGATATGACGGGAGGAGTTTTACGTGAGGAGCATCATCATTCTTGAGGGGGGAAGAATTTTGGAGGGTAGACGAGAGTTCTTGTTTCTTTTCTTGGATTTTATGGTTCTGTGGTGGAGTTATGCAATCTTTGAGTATCATTGTAGGGGGCACCATGTTGCTAGGGGTTTTGGGCATGAGGGCTAGGATTTCTTTCAGTTTCTTGGAGCTAGGGAGTCGGACAAGTTGCTCCTAGGTAGCTGGGAGGTTAGTCGGTTTGGGCAGAGTTGGTCAGTGCATCAGTCAACAGCAAGGCAATAGCAAGGAAGCAGGGAGGGGACAATCATATCATCATAAATTAGCATCAGAAGCAGGTAATTTGTTTATGAAATTGCTAAGTTATTTTTATGCTATAGTTAAATGTTAAATTCTGCTGAAATTTTATATGCTTATTTGAAGCTAATGAATTATTTACACAGTCATAAATTCTATGTTAGAAATGTTATGCGTAGTTGTAAGGATTTTACTAGGCTTGTTAATTTTGGCTTCTACACTAGCGATGGAAACCATAAGATAACATTATCCAATAGCTCACTCCATTATATATCATAAACAAGGTAGCATACACAATGGTAAGTTCTTTTTGGAACCTACATTTGTATCCCACACTTGTACAAGATAAACTCTCTCTATCTTCTCGATAACAAGCACATTAGGTAGCACTAGGGTTTTCAAATGCCACAAAACCCTAACTTCTTCTCTTACCATAGCTACATGATAAGAGTCTTTATTTACTCCTTTAGGTATAAGTCCTMGTATTCCTAGTCTCCTTAGGAGAAAACCTTGACCCTAGTCTTCCCTTGGAATTCCTTTGAGAATCCTAGTTGTTAGTTTCTTAGTTGATTCAATCCATAATTTTACCATTTTCTTGGGAACACACATTATTACCCTCTTTATACACATTTAATWTATAAAATCATTTTATTTATGCGTAACTCTTCATAAATTCCAAAAAGACTAGTCAATGACTCATTAATGCACTCATGTTTGTTTAGATTRTGTAGTGGGTATATGTAAACTTTGTTAAACACATCAWTTATTAATAACATTTATTCAGTCTTCCATGATTTCCACTAAAATTATTGATTTTTATCAACATAATGAGAGAGTTCACAAGGAAACTAGATATTRGAATGGATATCATTTTTCAACTACAATTAAGGTTTTGAGGTTGCAGTTGATGACACACCATAGAAAGTAATGYTATGATACCAAAATTCCTCTAGGGAGACTTGAAACCATTATTATTTTYCCTTCACCATCTATGAGAGTTTATTGCACATTTATACCCAATTTTTGGGTTARAGCAYAGAAGGAGACAAAGGAACCTCCCAAATCCAATCCCACAAACCTGTTGGTACCATGTCATTTCCAAGCCTTTCCATTCCTTTGCAATCCATTCCATGGCATGCCATTTCCATGTCCTTTCCATTTCCATTCCATGCCATTTCCATGTCATTCCATTGCCAATACTTGCTTTGCCTTCCCTTTTCATTCCATGCCATTCCATGTCATGTCTTGTCTTTGCATGCCTTGTCATGCCATGCTTTGAATTTTCCTTGTCATCCCATTCATTGCATTTCCTTGCCATTCCATG
Source organism: Picea engelmannii (assembly GCA_009831015.1). Classification (NCBI taxonomy): domain Eukaryota; kingdom Viridiplantae; phylum Streptophyta; class Pinopsida; order Pinales; family Pinaceae; genus Picea; species Picea engelmannii. The sequence goes on from ML868651.1 coordinate 13,656, forward strand.
CCATTCCTTTCTATGTAATTCCTTGTCTTTCCATGACATGCCATACCTTTCATTTCCATGCCTTTTCATGCCATACCATGCCATGTCTTACCTTTCCATGACATGTCATGCCTTGCCATGCCATGCCATGCCTTGCCTTGCCTTTCCATGTCATTCCATGCCATGTCATGCCTTACCTTTCCATTCCATGACTTTTCATGATATTCCTTGCCTTTCCATGTCATGCCATGACTTTCCTTCCATTTCCATGCCATGCCATGCCTTTCCAAGCCGTGAAATATCATGCAATGTCATGCCATGTCATTCATTTCCATCCCATGCCTTGATTTTCCTTACATTTCATTTTATTTCCATGCCATGTAATGTCATGCCTTGCATTTCCTTGTCTTGACATGCCATTCCATTTCATGTCTTGACTTTGCATTCCTTTCCATGCCTTTCCTTTGCATGCCTTTCCATGCCATGCCATGCATTGAATTTCCTTTCCTTTCGATGCCATTCATTTCATTTCCTTTCAATGTCATGCCTTGCATTTCCATGCCATTTCCATGTCAATGCCAATTCTATGCCTTTCCAAGAAATGTGATGCCATGCCTTGCCTAAGCATGCCTTTCCTTGCCATGTGCTAGTGGGAAAAACCCCTCCTTAAGAATACACTAGGGTTCAAAATGTAGGCATATCACAACCGTCTAAAATTCAAATACTTCTTTAAATACCCCAAACATGTCCAAGACTCATACAAAAAAAATATATATGAGAAGGATCAAGTAACTGTACCTCTACTCTGCATCTAGTGATGATCCTCTCACACTTGAAATCTTCACTGAATGCATGCCTCCTCCCAATATTGGACTGCATTCAATGATAGACAAACAAAAAGATACAACTATGCAATTCATATACAAATAAGGGTTAGATGTTAAAATATAAAAAAATAAACCATTAAATGCATTCAATACACAGTGATTTGAGACATGAAAAGTATTTCTTTTATTGATAATTTTATGGTTATACCTTTTACAACCAAAGTCGGCTATTTCTCCACGAACTTGGTTCGGGGTCCTCTTCACCAAGCTCCAAGTGCACCTCTATTTGGCTTCTCCTCTCAAGCTTCAGATCTCTTCTTGGGAAGTGATTGGGTTTCTGATGGAGGAAGAAGGGATAATTAGGAAATGCAAGGGAAATTCTCACAAAAGGGTTGCAATTACTTGGGGCAAGGAGGGGATGTGAAATGGGAAGAGTTTCATTGTTCTTATGTATACATGTAAAATGAGACACCAAAACCTCCTTTTATATGGTAAAATGATGGTTATTTGGTTGGGTGATGAGCTATAGGTGGTGGATGAGTTGGGAAACTACCCAATTTCCCGTAATATCAATGAATTCCTTGTAACTTTTTATTTTTTGCAAATTTTACAAGTATATGTGGGTTGTAGTGGTGCAGCATGCATACATACGTAGGCTGTAGTGATGCAGCAAGCGTATGCATGCGGAAAGTAGTGGTGGAGGGTGCACACATCTTCAAAAAATTGGTTTTTTAGAAAAGAAACTTAGTGATGGCTTGGAAAAAAATGCAAGTAAGAGGGCCAAAGGTCAGGTATGCATGCGTAGAGAAATTTAGGGCTATAACCAATTCCCCCTAATGTTTCAAGTCAGAAGAGCATATGATGGCCGAAATACATTACAAAATCTTCGCTAATGTACGAAATGAGTGAGCCTGGGACTAGAGTTCGGGAGGTGCCATCTACAAAATAACAATTGTCTCTCCAAGGCAGGCATACCCATGTTCAAGATGAAATACATCATGGCTACCAATCAAATACA
>ML868651.1:24408-36316 GCA_009831015.1 Picea engelmannii
GGGAAGCCGATATAATCTTGACATCACCATAAGGAGGTGGGTATTCGAAAGTAACCATCAATGGTGGACACAAAACAACTCCACATTGACGATGTCAGGTTGAGGGTTATCAATCATTGGGACCGTAGATTTTCCCGATGAAGGGTTAGGATGAGAGAAACACAATTGGTCAATGGTCAAGATTTGGCCCTGCATGTGGAAACAAAAAAACCCAAAAACTTGTGGCAGCCACTACATGCATTGCATAGGTCAAACTCCTTCCTAATAGGAGGTTGTAGCTGAGAGGCGCATTGACCAATTCAACTTTGACATACATGGTCTTCCCTCCTAACTGCACAAGGAAAGAGGGAATGATTCCATGTGGTCTAAATCGTCAAAAGTAGTAAGAAAAGTAGGAGATGAAGAAAAAATGGGTTGGCCAATGGCCTTCCAACACACCAATGACATCACGTAGGTCAAGTTTCCCTCATCAACCACTATCTGGAAGATATTTCGAGTAAAATATTTCATGGGGTAAGCCACTACTATATGAAACACAACGTGGTAAGGGAGATGAGGTTTCAATTCGAACGTATCAAGAATGACCATTCATGGATTACAACTCTTTACAAATCCCAAGGTGGATAAAAAATCCTTTCTTTGTGAAGGGTAGCTCTAGAGGACCTCCAAAGTAGACATCACACAAGGGGTTGGTTCCAAATCCTCCACCACATAGTATTTTTTGGCAACCCTTGCATTTAGATTATGAGAAGATTTCTTGAACGCTCCTTTTGGGATGCATGTCATTGTTTTTCCCATCATCTTATTGATCTAGAGAGGAACCTGTGGGTTTCTGGATTCTTTACCCTTTTTAGTAGATTCTGAAATTTCGTTATCATGTGCCTTGGTCACTATATAAGCATAACCTTTCATCATGTAAATTTTCACGGACAACGTATTACCAGTAGACATAGGGGTCCCTGATTCCCCCCATCCATGCTAGAAGAAGCAAAGTCTTGAGTCATGTTTTTTCCATGTGGGAATGGGTTTGTCATCACACCAGGCTACTCTTGTGCCAATAACTTCTAGGCCTCCACAAGTCGAGGGCATAGGTGATTTGGATGGTACTCCATGTAAAGGTTACACAAATACTTGAACTTTATGTTCTCTATGTTCCCTGCCCCCATGCCCTCCCCATCATTGTTATTAGGTTTATTATCCCCTTTACCCTTCTTATTTCATTGTTTTTTCTTTCCTTCAGGTTGTTGTTTGGACTTCGGGTTTGTCGACTACACACTACGCACGTCCAACATTTGGGTAGGGAGAATAGCCGAGCCAAAGGTCTAGTTGTTCGTCGTCTGTTGTACGACAATTGTTGCAATTGATTTGACAACATATCAGTGGGATTTCCTTGTGATCAACCAACTATACCATCGGCATGTGGTCCATACTTTTTTCTGGCCTTGTTGAGGATGGAACATGGCACATATGGAAAAATATCATAGAGTAAGCCAGACTAAGAGTATATCAGTTCGAGATGTTGCGCTCTCATTATTGCCTGCTCCTTTGAAAACACTCTTGAAGTCGCAATGTCTTTGGATAATTGTGGTACCAAAGACTTCAAGAACCACTCCAACAAGAAATCTGGTGGGACCTATACCTTAATCAAACTCTTTTGACGCCTTGATTCTTGGATGTGATCTGATAAATGATCGGCCTTAGTCTTTTGAAACTTGTCCAACAATTCGGTGTCATCATCGTATCTCATGGCTAGTTGGAAATGGTTTAGGAAGACCATCACCAAGTCACCAAAATAATAATATCTTGAGCGGTCGAGTTCGATGTACCATTTCATAGCACCCCCAATAAGAGTGCATTTAATCGGACACAATTTTATGGAGATGTCTCGCATCAAGTTTGATGAGCACCATAGGTTGAAGGTTGTCACGTGATCGCTTGGATCTTCGCCAGGATTTCCCTCAAAATTTGGAATGTCAGAGGGAAACCTGGTCAACATGGGAGGCCAATGTAGAACATGACAAATTGGTTCGTTAAGAAACCTTGATAAGTATGGAAAATGTAGTGTCTCCATAAACAGTAGTTTGGGTTGGGTATTATGTGCAGGAAAAAGGGGACCTAGAATTTGACTGGCACCAGGCTGCCAGGAAAAGTTGGGTTGCTGGCCAGGTTTCTAGTAAACACCATGGCCTTGAACAACATACAAAACATGCATTTGTTGGGATATCATCGGCTAATTCCCATAATTGGATGACATAGATTGGGAGGCTATTTCTCCCTACGTTGTGTTCCAAATATTCTAGAAGGGTTTCACCCTAGCCAATATGATGGGCATAGGTACTGAACCTTGCCTAGGGTTCCATTGACCATGGATTTCCCTCAACCAACATCGCTTGCAAGGGAATTGATCCCTACCAAGGATTCCAAATACCTTGTGAGGAGAAAACTCATGTACTTTCTCCCTATGTAGGAATAGTACCCTGCGCAGGATTTTGTTTGAAGAATAGTTATGCCAGCCAACACTAGAGAAACTTATCATTGCAAGTGCAACTCAAACACAGAAGAACCCTCTGGGTATACTCTACAAAGTGTGACACGATGTCTACACTAGGTACCATAGTATACCACCACATTTACCTATGTAAGTCTCTAGAATAAAGGAAACTAAGTTTCCACCTCGTAAACAGTCACAAGGTGGGTACAATCGACAATCAGGTGGACCACAATGAGCAGGATAACAAGTCTGAAACCTACCAAGGGTATCAAAAGAAAGTGGTTTGGAAAACTACTGAGGATCTCAAACAAATTCAAGGTCCACAAAGCTCCGTAGGAAACTACGAACGATAATATCCCACGACAGATCCTCAATATGTCTTCCCCACAATGTTTAGTCTGAATTTGGAGGGGTTATCTCTTCTACCTTTCCTCACACAACCTTGTGTTTAGACCCTGTGTTAGAGGGGGGTCATGGATAACTTTCACGTCACTGGACTTTAACACTCCCTAGATTTGACTCTGATGTTTGTTTAAAATCCTTGAAGAGTTTCCTCTCCAACCTAATTCAAGGCTCTAACCCTAAACTAGTTGATTGACCCTACAAACATAAAATTCTAGTTAATTTTAAATTTAGCGTTCATTTTAATGTCTTTTTATAACTCAAAGGATATGGTAGTGAAACTAGTGATTTTAGTGAGAGACGAAAAGAGGAGAAATAACCGAAACTCTGAAAGAAAAATTACTTCTAGTGAAAAATAAAGATTTACAACTATCTCTTTGTTACCAGATTTTTCATAACTAGCTCTTTTCAAGATCTTTAAAAAGAATACCTAAAATGAAATTTGACTTGAATACAAGCTACTTAAGTTCTAAGAAATCAGTAAAGAACTTAAAAATTGAACTATTTTTCCTTTCATGTAAAATAACTAAGCCTAACTACTTTACCAAACTAAGAATGAAAAATATTTTTCTTTTTGGAAATGCTTTAAACATGAAAAAAATTGAAATAAATATTTTTTCTCTTTTCTTTAAAGAAAATGAAAGGGGGAAAAGAAATGCAAGACAAGACTAAAAATGACCTTTGGCCCATTGTGGATCACAGGGAGTCACTAAAGACACCAAATGAGCTAATCAATAATTCAAAGACTCACCTAAAACCCTTATTGGATCATGTTGTCATTGATGCCAATGGTTTCATTATTTGGGAGATTGTTGGATCATATGTCATTGATGCAAATGAATTTGTTTGATTGATGTCAAGTAATTGATTGATTGGTGATTGATGAACAATGTGTATGCATTGATGAGTATGATAGATGTCCAAGTGGAAACCAATGTATAAAGATGGATCATTGATATAATTCCCTTGATGAGAATGATAGATGTTCAAGTGAAAACCAATTGATAAAGATGGATCAATGAGTTGTCATTGATACATGATGCATAGTTGATATATATGATGCAGTGGTGAATTGATATTGTCTTATCATGGTTGATAAGGTACACAAATGGATGAACTCCAAAGTGGTCCCCTTATGGTGAAATCCCTCACGGGAAGACACTTTACAGATTGAGTTATCCTAGAAGAACGGTTGGAGGACCCATGCTTGCATGTGGATTAATGAGATGAAGATCAATGAAGTTGTTGGTGAAACTATCCTAGATGGATAGTTCTTGACATGCCATTTCCAGTGGTATGTGGAATGTCACATAACTCCTCATGGTTTGACATTTATGGCTCTACGAAGTTGAAGGACCCCCATATGATGGCTTGAAGCCCAAAAGGGTCAAAGTGCTTGAAAATAAGAAATCATTATTTAAATGATAAAGTAAAGTGACAAAATCAAGAAACATTATTTAAATGATAAAATGAAGTGACAAAATCAAGAAGGAATATTTAAATAATAAAGTATTGGAGAACTTTCTATTCATGGAAAGTGGTTAACCCTAAAATAAGGAAAATAGGTTAAGTGACCTAAAAATGGGTTAAGTAACCTAAAAATGGGTTAAGTGACCAAGAAGATGAAAGTATAAATAAGGAGCTAGGATCTCTTGTAAAATGTACATTTTGGGGAGAATCCTTTTTGTGGATCAATGGAGAGCTTCTTGTGAGAGCATCTTATTGATGTGGATCTCTTGAGCATGATTGAAGATCTATTTTGAGGAAGAGAGTGAGAGGAGGATCTCATGGATGCATCAAAGTTTCAGCTATGTCGGAGATCTTGACGAAAAAATTCTCAGATTCACATAAAACCCTATTTTCTGATGCCCACGTGGGTTGTCTGTGTATAGGATGCATGTACATGTGGGATGGCTATGTATAGGGTGAGTGTACATGCAGTATGACTGTGTACAATGAGCGTGGAAAAGATAAAATCATGGAGATTTGTGTTTGAGCTGGTGCCAAGCTCCTGGATGATGAGGCTGGTTCCATATCTGCATTCTATGGCTTCAAATCTATCACTGAGACACTGGTATGGTTACATTATTGTCTTGATGGATACTATTGTTTGATGTGTTGTGAATTCTTAGAGAATTCTTGGTATGGCTTATATGATGTGGTTCAGTTTGGTTTATTTGGTTGATGGAGTGAGTAGTACTCTTATGATTTAGTAGTGACATGATTACTATGGTATACTAGTTGTTTATACATGATTGAGATAACATTCATATTGATTTGTTGTGGAGCATGAGGAAGCTATTGGAGAGATTGGATGTGTCGTGACTAGCTGTGGGTTAGTCTGGACAGTGGAAGACATAAGAGAAGGTGATTTCAGGTTGTAGAGGATATGACCATGTGAAGCAAAGCAAAACCCTAGTTTCTCATAAGCATACACTTTTTTCATTATACACTGGCCGTGTGCACACATGGGCTGTAGTGAGCCAGTGGGCATGCACACGCGAGCTTCACTACTGACAGGTCTCCTACCTATTGACAAATTGATATCTATTGAAGATTGTTGCCTCGTCTCAGTTGATGCTGAGGGTGTAAAATGGGTCTTGCATTATAGAGCATGTGCTCTTACAAAGTTCTACTCTATTCAATTGTTGATGATAAACCCCAAGGATTGTAGTCTGTAATAAAAAGGAAATTGTACATACATCTTGTGTTCTTTGTGTTCATTGTGGTGATGACTTGTTGATGATATATTGATGATATATGTTGTTGATATGTGCCTACATCTAACTGGTTATAAATGACAACAATGGGTAATGAATAAATTTCGAATGCTAATTGATGAGTTTTTGTGCAAGAGGAAAGTTTTGGAAAAAGATCCCTATACTCATTCACCCCCCCTCTAAGTGTGGTAGGTGTGTCCAACAATTGGTATCAGAGATGGCCTTCACTACAAGCCTTAACAATCTTGAAGGAGATCCATAGACACACAAATGGATGATGAAGTTCCAATCCTTGATGACAAAAACTATTCTACTTGGAGAATAGAGAAGAGAGTGTATTTGAAGACAATGGGAGAAACTATTTGGAAGGAAACCATAGGTGGATATGTTCCATTGAAGAACAAGTCAAAGTTTGCATCTCAAAGGGAAGGAAAGAAGAATGATGCATTGGCTCTCAAGACCATTCTTAGTGGTCTCTCAAGCCCTATCAAAGAGAGCATGGGACAATGCACTTCCGCCAAGGATCTATGGCTAAAGCTACAGGAGACATATCAAAGCAAGGAAGAGAAATAAGAAATTGAAGACTAGTCCATCAAGATCATCAAAGGTAAAGAATCATCAAAAAATATTGAAGGCATTATTTCTAAATGTGATTTTGAAAACATTTCAAGTGAAGATAAACAATCAAGTGATGATAACACAAAGAAAGATCTTGATGATGAATGCAAAGAATTATGTGTTGATGTTGAGAAAAAGGAAGAAAGTGAAGATACTTCAAAAGAAGTTAAAGAAACCTCTAAAGCCCTTGATTGCAATAATGATGAKGATGAWTTTTTCTCTACAAGTGAAGAAGAAGATGTAGAAACAGTTTTTGTAAAGTTTGATGATATTTATCCCATGAAAAGAATAGAAGGAAATCTATTAAAACTTCAAAAGGAAATTGAAGAGGGTTTATATAGATATAGAAGTGATCATTATTATATAGACTATAACTATCTTTTGGATAAAACTAAGAAGTTTCTTAGGAGAAGTCTAAGGCACATATTGAAGTTAAAGGAAATGATCAAGGAACAAGAAGACAACAATAAGACTCAATTAGAAGAAAATGAATAAGAGATCACAAGACTAAAAGATGGAAAAGAAGATATGAATGTAGAAGATGAGATTAGAAAAAGTTTTGAAACTATTGTCCATCTCAAGACTCAAATTGAAGAAGCCAAAAGAATAGAGGAACTATTGAAGAATCAAATAAATGAAAAAGAAGAGTCATGTTGTAAGTTAGAATTATTGACCTTACAAAGAAGATGGAAAAGTCAAACAAATTATTGAATATCTCACGAATTTTGGATGAGATATTGGAATGTCAAAGACCATCATGTGATAAATCAGTTCTTGGATACAAAGGAGAAGATACACATGCTGAAGAAAGAACCTCAAAGCAGCATGAGGTAAGTCCATAAAAGAAGGAAGACAATGTTGCAAAACAACCATCTACACAAGGCAAATAAAATTTCAAAAGAACAAATCAAGGAAGACATAAAGAAGCCATTCTTGGGACACCAAAGCAAAGGTATGAAAGTGCTTTTCATGGGTATTGTTATTCATGTAATGGATATGGTCACAAATATTTTTAGTGTAGATCTTATGAAAGAATATATAATGGAAGAATCTATAACACCATGAGGTGTTGGAGATGTGATCAAGTAGGACACATTGTTGTTCACTGTAACTCCATAAGATGCTACAGTTGTAGTGGATTTGGCCACAAATCCCATAAGTGTTGGAACACAAGAGGAAATTCCATGATGAGGACTTCACATAGCATGGCTAGAAGAAGGAATGAAGTAAGAAATGGAGACATCTTTGAAAACATGGATACTCAGAGCTCAAGTTATAAGGAAAAGGGTCATATACAGAAGTGGGTGAAGAAGACAGAGTAGCCAAATCAGAATGAAAGGTTGAAGGGATGTACAAAAGTGTCATCTATTGAGGCACACGTGGGTTACAGTGGTGACAGACACGTGGATACATGTGCAGACCTTGAATAGCTTGCTTACACACACGCTCAGTTGTGCAACAGGTCGCGTGTATGTTGTAAAGCCTTAGGAAAAAGGCAATGCACATGGCTTGGAGTTTGATGTGATGGTATAACTCTGTATTGTAGGGTCTGACATTGTTTATTGGAGGTTCTGAAATTGTTTGTTGCAGGTTTTCATGGTGAGATCACACAATGGTATAATAAAAATAAATATTGGGTGCATGACACTAACCCAAGAGTATGGATTGATGTTGATCTGCCGAGATTAATCATTTTGTGATGATGGTGGTGTACATGGCTGGTATATCTTATGATGTATTATTGGAAGCATATGTTGATATCATGGTGCATGCATTTTTCACATGGATGGGCTACACATTGAGACATATAGTTGCATATTGGTAGATGCACATGGTTGACATAATTAGTAGATGCACATGTTGGCATATTGGTAGATGCACATGTTGGCATATGGTGGATACATTTCATGGATGATATATTTTGGCACATTTTTGATGTACATGGGTGTTGTGCATGGTGGGCACATTTTCATACATGATGCACCCGGTGGATATATTGTTCATGATTATCTATTTCATTTCTTGACACATCTTTTGATATATGGTATAGCACAAGTTTAATGCATGATCAGGTCCAAGGATCATCATATGGTGGCATATTGTTCATATTGTAGAGAATATAGGGGGAGACATAACCTTAGGGGGAGTCATTCTTCTTCCCATGATTCTATAAGGAGATATTTATCAGATGCATACCTAGAAAAGAGCCCTATATTTGAAGAAAGAGCACAGAGGCATAATTCCAGGGGGAGCGATGGTCATAGAGGGAGCATGAGAAATGTATTTTCAGCATTATATCATATTGATATCCCTTGTTCAAAAGGGGAGGGATTATTCAAGGGAAACAATACAGGGGGAGCAGCCCCAAGAGGAGAATGGCCCTTTTCCATTGATGTCAAAGGGGGAGAGATAATCACAATGATGTGATTGATGTCTATTGATGGTAGAGATTGATGTGAAGAGATAGTCACATTGACTATTGATGAAGAGCATGCCATGTCTACATGTTGAAATTAATAATTGGTAATTGGAGTTGACATCAATGTTGGTATTGCCATCAATGCCAAAGGGGGAGATTGTTGGATCATGTTTTCATTGATGCCAATGGTTTGATTATTTGGGAGATTTTTGGATCATACGTCATTGATGCAAATGGTTTTGTTTGATTGATGTCATTGAYTGATGTCAAGTAATTGATTGATTGATGATTGATGAACAATGTATATGCATTAATGAGTATGACRGATGTCCAAGTGGAAACCAATTGATAAAGATGGATCATTGATATAATACCCTTGATGAGAATGATAGATATCCAAGTGAAAACCAATTRATAAAGATGGATCATTGATATGATGCATTGATGAAGATGGATCAATGAGTTGTCATTGATACATGATGCATAGTTGATATATATGATGCAGTGGTGAATTGATATTGTCTTATCATGGTTGATAAGGTGAAAAAATGGATGAACTCGAAAGTGGTCCCCTTATGGTGAAAGCCCTCACAGGAAGATGCTTTACGGATTGAGTTATCCTAGAAGAACGGTTGGAGGACCCATGCTTGCATGTGGATTAATGAGATGAATATCAATGAAGTTGTTGGTGAAACTATCCTAGATGGATAGTGCTTGACATGCCATTTCCAGTGGTATGTGGAATGTCACATAACTCTTCACGGTTTGAGATTTATGGCTCTACGAAGTTGAAGGACCCCCATATGATGGCTTGAAGCCAAAAAAGGTCAAAGTGCTTGAAAATAAGAAATCATTATTTAAATGATAAAGTAAAGTGAAAAAATCAAGAAGGATTATTTAAATGATAAAATGAAGTGACAAAATCAAGAAGAAATATTTAAATAATAAAGTATTGGAGAACTATCTATTCATGGAAAGTGGTTAACCCTAAAATAAGGAAAATAGGTTAAGTGATCTAAAAATGGGTTAAGTAGCCTAAAAATGGGTTAAGTGACCTAGAAGATGAAAGTATAAATAAGGATCTAGGATCTCTTGTAAAATTTACATTTTGGGGAGAATCCTTTTTGTGGATCAATGGAGAGCTTCTTGTGAATATCTTTTGGAGTATTGATGGAGAGCTTCTTGTAAGAACATATTATTGATGTGGATCTCTTGAGCATGATTGAATATCTATTTTGAGGAAGAGAGCGAGAGGAGGATCTCATGGATGCATCAAAGTTTTGGCTATGTAGGAGATCTTGACGACAAAATTCTCGTATTCACAGAAAAACCTATTTTTTGATGCTCACACGGGCTGTCTGTGTATAGGGTGCATCTAGATGTGGGTTGTATGTGTATAGGGTGAGTGTACACATGGGATGACTGTGTACAGGGAGTGTGGAGTGGATAAAATAATGGATATTTGTGTTTGAGCTGGTGCCAAGCTCCTGGATGATGAGGTAGGTTCCAGATCTGCATTCTATGGATTCAGATCTATCATTGAGACAGTGGAATGGTTACATTATTGTCTTGACAGATACTATTGTTTGATGTTTTGTGAATGCTTAGGGAATTCTTGGTATGGCTTCTATGATGTGGTTTAGTTTGGTTGATTTGATTGATGGAGTGAGCAGTACTCGTATGATTCAGTAGTGACGTGATTGCTATGGTATACTAGTTGTTTACACATGATTGAGATATAATTCATATTGATTTGTTGTGCAGCATGAACAAGCTATTGGAGAGCTTGGATGTGTTTTGATTGGATGTGGGTCAGTATGGACAGTGGAAGACATAAGAGAAAGTGATTGCAAGTTGTAGAGGATTTAAGCATGTGAAGCAAAGAAAAACCCTAGTTGCTCAGAAGCATACACTTGTTGCATTATACATTGGTCGTGTGCACATGCGGGCTGTAGTGAGCCAGGGCATGTGCACACATGGGCTGCACTACTGACAGGTCATGTACCTGTTGACAGATTGATATATGTTGAGGATTGTTTCCTCATCTCAGTTGATGCTGAGGGTGTAAGTTGGGTCTTGCATTATAGAGTAGGTGCTCTTACAGAGTTCTACTCTATTCAGTTGTTGTTGATAAACCCCAAGGATTGTAGTCTGTAATAAAAAGAAAATTGTACATACATCTTGTGTTCTTTGTGTTCATTGTGTTGATGACTTGTTGATGATATATTGTTGATATGTGCCTACATCTAACTGGTTATAAATGGCAACAATGGGTAATGAATAAATGTTGAATGCTAATTGATGAGATTTTATGCAAGAGGGAAGTTTTGGAAAAAGAGCCCTACACTCATTCAACCCCCCTCTAAGTGTAGTAGGTGTGTCGAACAACCCTTTCAGAAGTAAACACAAGAAATCTTCAAAAAGACAAGCAAACTGACATCGAACCCAAGCTATGGGTGTAAAAATCAAAGACACTGAACTCTATCAAGAAACCCTCACTACTACATATTGGAAAAATTACGACGACTACCTGCGTCGAAAGTACCCTTTCGTCGCAAAATTCTAAAGAAAAAGTTCATTTTTTCAATTTTGATCTAAATCCACCCCTTAGTCATCGCTCCATCGATGAAAGAAAACTATCGTCGATGTTGAGAGAATAGTCAAGATGGTGGACTACTATCTCAATTTCAACAAAGTTGTGTTTTTGTTGCAAGAGCGACACCCACTTTTTACCGTTATAAAGTTCGTCGCACTAGCGACGAATACACCATTATAATCGTTCTCATCTTCGCAAAGTGAAAGTGACCTAAATATAACAAATATATATAGATAGATAGATAGATAGATAGATAGATAGATAGATAGATAGATAGGTCACATTCATCGCAATTGCGATGATGGTGAGCTAAATTGACCTATAAATATTTGATGATTTAAAGATGTTTCGACAATCTTGCTATAACAATGACAATTCCAAAAGGGTATTTTTGTGTGGAAGAATGTCATAGAATATAGTTAGAGGTGGGGAAAAATGTAAAGCGGGTGAAAAGGGTGATGTTAGATGTTATTTCCCATTCTAAAAATGTTGCCTCATACATCCCATAAGAACTTTAATAGAAACAACTAAAAAACATTGTAGGAAATATGGGCACATTGATGGAAGATCAAATGAATATCGTCTCATGGTAATTAGCTATATATTCATTATCTTTTTTTATTTTGTCAATTTTATATAAAATTATATATATGTATATATAT
>ML868653.1:6856-20737 GCA_009831015.1 Picea engelmannii
TCATTGGGATCATGAGGCTTTATAACTCCACAGTAATAAGAGACATTAATTGATCAACTTTGACTAGATTGAAAGGTGCATGCAATTCAAAATACTAACAACCCAAAACTAAAAGGGATCAATACATCGACTGTCAATGAGAGGTGATCTCACCATGGTGTGTAGGAATAGGCATAGCACCTTCAAAATTATCATTCTCCAAATATATTATACAAAGTTTACAAGGAAATTGTACTAGGACTAGACACGAGCAACAATGACCTGTGAATGGGGCCAACGTTGAAATTTTTTCAAACTGTTTCTGACTGCATTGCAAGTTGACATGGATAGACTATTCACATGACTTAATGATATGGGAGGGTTTGTGGACTCAAATTTGACTCACACACCCACTTTCTTCCAACATCAATTCATCATGTAAACCATAAACCCTAATTTAGTGGAATCATCGATTTGTTCCCAGTGAATGGATGTGTTGTTGTTGACATGGAATGGTAAAACACATGTACCTTCTAAATTTTATTCCTTCACTTGATGTGGGCCTGGTAACTCCTAGCCTTGAATTGAAAGTTTCAGCTAGTCTTAGTCGTCACCCTTCAAAAATGTTTTCACCCAACAATCTGACACAGACTAAGCCGCTGCCTCAGATAGAGTATCTGCGCTGAACTCTCGGTCTTAACGGATCATTCTAATTTCACCTTCAGGCCAGAGTGTCTCTTTTGATTCCTCAATGGAATCTCTGTTAAAAACTTGGTCCATAGTTCCTTCCTTTTCCCCTCTCACGGCTTCTGCACATACCTGATCCCTCCCCGACAAAAATTTCGGGTTTCGGGGTTTTCTGATTCCTGTTGTCGAGAACCTCAATCTTCTCGATCTACCGATCTCCGATATGTCGATTTGTTGAAACGGATTTAACTTCACTTAGCCCCCCTAGGATATACCTTTGGTCCACATGACCTTCCCTTATATGAACACAGTCCCTTTCGTGCTTTTGTGACTCAAGCGCCCGACCTCTTGGTCTCTCGATTCCCGAAGTGTCGATTCCCAAAGTGTCGAAATGACCTTGGATTTCGGGATTTTTCCTGAAACCCTAGATTGTTGCCATGCGTCCCCTCAAGGTGGACGGTCCTCATCACTTCACGATTTCAAGAAATCAAATGCCTATGGGTTATTTCCCTTGGAACTCCCGAAGTTCCGATATCTGAACTCCTATATGATGAAATGACATCGGCTTGCCCCACAACGAAGCTTTCCACCTTATCGGGATTTCGAACTTTGCATTTCCGAAATGTGCATCCTTCTTGTCTCCAAGACTTGTGAAACACCGAACCCTAATAAGATTATGGACTTTTCTATCGGGATTTTCCTCGAACTCAAGGATTTCCACCATGCATCCTCCTATGATGGACGGTCCTCAATCATTTCGCAATTTCACGATTTCAAATTCTCTTGACGTCTCGTCTTCAGGATTCGCAAAATGTCTAATCCCGATATGTCGATGATTCCCGATCTCCACCATGTGTCCCAACCGATGGACGACTCAGATATGTTTCGAGGTTTTCATCATGGAGTGACCCAGTCTCTTGCCCTCGAGACTTCCAATATCCTGAATTTTGAAGTCCCAATATCTCGACGCCTTTCAGGACTTTCGCTCTCCTTGCGAGGGTTTAAACCCCATGAAACTCCTGTTAGATCCTACAACTGACAGGTATCTAAGTGAGGATCGATGACTCATGATATCATGAGCTTGAAACTGGGGAAAAATAGTCATAACCCCCTTGCTTCTCTGTCAGATCGGACGGCTGGCAGGACTTCACAAATTCTCTACGGAGAATTTCAACCATTCGTCTCTTCCCTTGAGGACCTCCATGAAATTTAAATAAAATATTTCTTTGCGTGGAACTTGTCCCCCTGTAGCATGATGCCACTGCACCTCCTTTCAATTCTTCAAGGCACTTAACCTCTTGCTTCCCTTAGACAACTTTGAAGGTTCGAACCCTTCTAAGGGTTCTCCCGACTTCAAGTCTTTCAAAAAAAATCCTGCTAGCACTCCTTGCAGAAGACCCTCAAACACTTTCAAGTGTTGAACTCCTTCGAACTCTGCACACTCCCTGTAGCAGCAGTCTCTCAACAATTTATTCAGGTTACAAACCCGTAAAGCTTCACTCGGCCTGCGCACACTCTGTACGGCTCTTGTGCCTAACTGCACCTTTGAGGAAATGAGGACAAAAGGTATCCTATCTGAGCTTTCAGAGACAAACCCCTGAACCCTTTGTCAATGCACTCCTTGTGGACAATTCAACTGCACTCCTTACAGGAACTCTCGCTCAGACAAAGAAACAATTGAAACTCATTTCCTAACACTTCCACTCTTAGACTTCAAACATAACCCTGAAATCATTCATACACAGCATAGAAAGAAAATGTATAACATAAAGAGTAAAACCATGAACATACCATTCAACATACACATACAAGAAACAAATACAATGCCATGAATCTGTATTAAGACTTCTTCTATTAACTCAAATCTTTGTACATGGGTGTTTTTCAAACACAGGTTTTCTGTTCCAACTCTGTATGCTCTTTTCTTGGTAATGTTCTTCACTATCATACAATTACACAATGAGCGTGTCTATATCTCGTTTCCCTCTCTCATTCTAAACTGTCTAATTCACGCATTAAATTCTATCTATTTGCATTAACTATCATAAATGCCTTTCCACCTACTAAAGACGGGAGTGGATCGCTCAAGGTCTATTTACATTTTTACAAGTGTGCCTCCACTTGATGACTTCATTAATGTTTCAAGACATTTTCAAAATTTGCACTGGGCTCCTTTCTAGCTGTCTTTTGTCTCCGCGATGGCTCGCTTGAGATGCTCCTGCATCATACTCCCTTTCTTGAAAATTTGCATGGGCTCCTATCCATGAGCTCACGCATGGTTTGTCCAAGCCTCTAGATCTCTGCTTCGTTCTCCTAGCTAGAATATTCAACTGGATGGCCCTTCCACTTGACCAAATATTCAAAGTATTTCTTTCGCCTGGTCTTCTTGCCGACCCTTTTGTCCAGTATATGCTCCATCTATGGCTTTTCTGCAATTGGCATCTATTTTTTCCACAGGACCTTTGACTGTTCATTTCCCATTCCTGTTTCCTCAGCTTTATATGGGTACAAATCCAAGATATTGAACATCGGAGAAATTCCGATCCCATCAGGTAATTCAATCTCGTAAGCTTTCTCAAGACCTTACATGGTCCGATTTTCTTCATCTTCAGTTTATTATATGTTCCTCTCGGGAACCTTTCCTTTCTAAAATGTGCCAAAATCAAATCACCAACCTCAAATTGATGTTGTCTCCTGTGTTGATCTTCTCTGTGCTTATATTCTTGGCTCGAGTTCTGTAAACGCTCCTTCACCTGGCTGTGAAGTTCCTTCATCACCTCTGTGAAATCTTCTGCACTAGTGCTCCTAGTTGCAATCTATTCTGAATCTCTTTGCTTAGAAATTCCTCTCAGCTGCAAGCCATAGACAATATTAAATGGACTCTACCCTATGCTTCTGTTAACTGAGTCATTATAAGAAAACTTTTCCTGTGGTAATATGTTGTCCCATTGGTTGTGGTGTTCTGTCACCAAGCTTCTCAGCAAGTCTCCCAGACTTCTATTTGCCACTTCTGTCTGTCCATCTATCTGAGTATGATAAGCTGAATTGAACGATAAGTTAGTTCCCAACTTCTTCCATAAATTCCTCCAAAAGTGTCCTACTAACTTAGTGTCTCTATCCGAAACTATGCTCCTCGGTAAGCCATGAAGTCGAATGACTTCTTTGAAAAACAAATTCATAATGTGAGTTGCGTCACTGGTCTTCTGACATGGAATGAAGTGTGCCATCTTGGAAAATCTATCCACCACCACAAAGATTCATTCAAACCCTCTTTGTGTTCTTGGCAATCCCAATATGAAATCCATGCTCACTGCATCCAACGGCCTCTCAAGTATGGGAAATGGTTGATAAAATCCTTCATTATGTCTCTTTCCCTTCGAATGTTGGCAAATTATGCATCTGTCCATGAATCTCTTGACATCTTCTTGCATTCCCGGCCAAAAATATGACTCATTCAATTTTAATGCAAATGTCTTGTCGTGATCGAAATGTCCGACCAATCCTCCACAATGTTTCTCCTTCAGAAAATTCTCCCTCATGGAGCATTTTGGAATACAAAGTTGATTTCCTTTAAATAGTAATCCTTCATGGATCATGTATTCTGTCCATTGACTTTTTTCCCTGAGAGTTTGATTCTCAGCTACTTCATATGCCTCCTTAAAATCTGGATCATCTCTGTACATGTCTCTGAGATCATCAAAACCCAATGTTTTGACTCTGAACTCCTGCAATAGCAAACATTTCCTACTCAAAGCATCAGCAACCTTGTTAGCAGTTCCAAAAATATGCTTAGTTACAAAAGTAAAGTTCTGCATGTATTCAACCCATTTTACATGTCTTTGATTCAACTTTTCCTATTGATTCACAAACTGCAGTGCATGATTGTCACTGTATAAGACAAACTCCTTCGGAATCGAGTAATGTCTCCATTTCTTTAATGCCTGAATAATAGCATAAAACTCCTTTTCATATGTGGAGTATTTCACCTTCGCTTCATTCAGCTTCTCGCTGAGGTATGCTATCGGCCTGTCTTCTTGACTCAAGACTGCCCCTATTGCAAATCCACTTGCATCACATTTCACTTGAAATGTCTTTTGGAAATCAAGCAACACCAGGATTGGTTGTTCCGTGATTTTCCTCTTCAATAGATTAAAACTCTTCTCAACCTCTTCTATCCATTGAAAAGACTTATGTCTCTTCTTCAGAGTATCCATCATCGGTGCACTAATTCCACTAAAATTCCTAATGAATTTTAGGTAGAAACTAGCCAATCTGTGAAAACTTCTCACCTCAAATATACTCTTCGGTGATGGCCAATTCTTGATCACTTCCACTGTATCTGGATCCATCCTCAATTTATCTGCAAGAATAACAAATCCCAAATAAATGATCTCTGTCTTCATGAATGGGGATTTTTTCATGTTTATCAGCAACTTCTCCTGCTGTAACCTCTCCATCACCGTAGCCAAATGTTTTAGATGTTCAGCTTCTATTTTGCTGAAAATTAGTATATCATCCAGATATACGATAACAAATTTTCCGATGAACTCCCTCAGGACTTTGTTCATCAACCTCATGAAGGTACTCGGTGCATTTGTTAAACCAAATGGCATAACAAGCCATTCATACAACCCTTCATTGGTTTGTAATGTTGTCTTCCATTCATCACCTTCTCTCACGCTGATTTGATGATAACCGCTTTTCAAATCAATATTTGAAAAATACTTTGCTCCACTCAAGCAATCCATCAGATCATCCATCCTTGGCAATGGAAATCTATACCTGATGGTTATTTTGTTAATCGCTCTAGAGTCAGTACACATCCTCCAGCCTCTTTCTTTCTTTGGACTGAGTACTGTCGAAACAACACACAAACTCAAGCTTTCCCTGACCAAACCTTTGTCCAACAAATCCTAGACTTGTCTTTTGACATCTTCATTCTCCTGCAGCGTCAATCTATACACAGCTTTGTTTGGCAAACTAGCTCCTGGTATGAGATCAATGTGATGACTCACACTTCTGATCAGTGGCAACGAATGAGGTAGTTCATCCACTACTATGTCAACGAACTCTTCTAGCAGTTCCTAAACCTCTTCTGGTAAATCATCTACCCTGATGCTGGTCAAAACAATTATAGGCTTCCTGACCACAATGAATTGTGGATCCTCCTTCTTTTTGACCTCGGTAAGAAGTTCCTTCCTACTCATGAGAAGTATAGTGTTACTTACTTCAGGTTTCACCTCCTTATCTTTGATTGGAAGCAACATGTGAGTTATTCCATTCTTCTCTAGGGTGTATGTGTTCATCCTCCCATCATGAATCACATTTCTGTCATATTGCCACAGTCTACCCAGCAATAGATGACAAACATCCATGGGAATAACATCACAGAGTATCTTATCATTATACCCTCCTATCTTAAATTCAACTAAACATTGTTTAGTGACATTTACCTGATGTCCTTTTTGTAGCCATGAAACTCTATATGGACTTGGATGTTCAATCATCTCCAGCTCCATATTTTCTACCATCTCTGTTGAAACGAGATTATCCATGCTACCACTGTCCATAATGACCTTGCATGCCCTGTCCTTGGTTTTGCAAGAAGTCTGAAAAAGATTGTTTCTTTGGAATGAACTCTCCACCTCCTTCTCTGGTGTTAAGAGAACTTTTTGCATCATCAACAATCTTCCACCTTCAACATCTTCTTCCTCAGCATTCCAACTCTATGCTTCGGAAATGTGAGTCTCACCACCTTCTTTCTTCTTATCTGGACATTCATAATATTTGTGTCCATTCTTTCCACACTTGAATCATTTTATTACTCCACCTCTTCCTCTTCCTCTTCCTCTACCTCTAGTACGAGGAAAAATGTTTCCATCTACATACTGACCTCTCTGTTCGGTATGTTTCCCTCTCTGTGAACTTCCACCTTTCTCAGTCTGAGTCTGATGTTTTTTCCAATCCTCCTTGGATTTCTCATTTTTAGCCTGGGCAACTGATTTGCCCTTAGGCTGACTTCTTCCTCGCCCTCTTTGACCCTGCTTTCAGCTCAGCTTCTCTTCCACCTTTAGAGCCACTTGATAAGAATATTCCACTGTTCGGATGGTTATCATGCTCATCTCATCCTGAATGTTGTATCTCGGGCCATTCATGTACCTGAAAACTTTTTCATCATCGCTTTCTCGATGACCTGCCATGATGTTCAGCCTGTAGAATTCTTCAGTATATTCTTTCATTGTCATCAGTTTCTGCCTCAAATTTTTCATTCTTCAAAACAAAGTAATCTGGTAATCTCTGGGGATGAATTTTTCCTTCATCTTCATGATCATCCTGTCCGAACTCTTAATCTTTTGTTTGCCTTTGCAGTGTTTGTCAGCTTGTAGTTCATCCCACCATAATGCTGCATGTCCTTTCAATCTTGTGACAGCATGTCTGATCTTCTTGTCTTCCTCGACATCTTCATAGTCAAAATAAGTGTCCATAGCTCTAATCCAGTCTAGAATCTCTTCAGCATCCTGGTTTCCCTCATAAACTGGGATGTCCATTTTTTCCCTAGCACCCATCCTTGCGACAACTCTAATCAAGCATTCATTTGCGACATATTCGACTTAAATTTATTCTTCTTCATGTTCAACTTCATTTTCACTTTCGGAATCACTAATATCCCCAACACCGACTGTGCGCCTCTATGCTATCTCCATGTCCTCAAGTCTGGTGCGTAAATCACGCATTTCTCTTGCCATGGCTGGGTAAGGCATCTGCCTACCCCTTCTTCTTGGTATTTCCGTTTCCTCTGGTGGATCAGGTGTTTGCCTTTCCCTTCTTCTCGGTGGCATGGTGAATTCTCCTTTTCTCTACTACAGAAAGAAAAGAAACCTTTCTGCACTCTGATAACACACCTAACGCAGACTAAGCCTCTGCCTCGGCCAAAGACTCTACGCTGACCTCCCGATCTTATCAGATCGTTCTAATTTCACCTTTGGGTCGAAGTGGCTCTTTTAATTCCTCACTGGAATCTCTGTTAAAAACCTGGTCAATAGGTCCTTCCTTTTCCCCTATCATGGTTTCTTCACATACCTGATCTCTCCCCAATAGAAATTTTGGGTTTCGGGGTTTTCTTATTCTCGTTGTCGAGAACCTCAATCTTCTTGATCTCCCGATCTCCGATATGCCAATTTTTCAAAACAGCTTTAACTTCACTTATCCCCCCTGGGCTATACCTTTGGTCCACACGACCTTCCCTTATATGACCACAGTCCCTTTCAGGTTTTCGTCACTCAAGTGCCCGACTTCTTGGTCTCTCGACTCCCGAAGTGCCAAAATGACCTTTCCTTTCGGGATTTTTTCCCGAAACCGTAGATTGTTTCCATGCATCCCCTCAAGGTGGATGGTCCTCATCACTTCGCGATTTCAGGAAATCAAATGCCTATGGGTTATTTCCCTCGAAACTCCCAAAGTTCTGATATCTGACCTCCTATATGATGAAATGATGTCAGTTGGCCCGACAACAGACCTTTCCACCTTATCAGGATTTCAGACTTCGTGTTTCCGAAATGTGTGTGCTTCTTGTCTCCAAGACTCGCGAAACGCCGAACCCGAATAAGCCGATGGACTTTTCTATCGGGATTTTCTCCGAATTCAAGGATTTCCGCCATGCGTCCTCCTATGATGGACGGTTCTCAATCATTTTGTGATTTTATGATTTCAAATGCTCTGGATGTCTCATCTTCAAGATTTGCGAAATGTCGAATCCCAATATGTCGATGGCTCCCGATCTCTGCCACGTGTCCCAACCAATGGACGACTCAAATGTGTTTCAAGGTTTTCATCATGGAGTGACCTGATCTCTTACCCTCGAGACTTTTGATATCCCGAATTCTGAAGTCCCAATATCCTGACGCCTTTCGGGAATTTTTCTCTGCTTGCGAGGGTTTAAACCCCATGCAACTCCTGTCAGATCCTACGACTGACAGGTATCTAAGTGAGGGTCGATGGCTCATGATCTCCTAAGCTTGAAACTGGGGAAAAAAAGTCGTAACCCCCTTGCTTCTCTGTCAGATCAGACGGCTGGCGGGACTTCACAAATTCTCTACGAAGAATTTCAACCGTTCGTCTCTTCCCTTGAGGACCTCCATGAAATTTAAATAAAATATTTCTTTGCATGGAACTTGTCCCCTTGCAGCACGATGCCACTGCACCTCCTTTCAATTATTCAAGGCACTTAACCTCTTGCTTCCCTTCGACAACTTCGAAGGTTCAAACCCTTCTGAGGGTTCTCCTAACTTCAAGTCTTTCATAAAAACTCCTGCTAGCACTCCTTCCGGCAGACCCTCAAACACTTTCAAGTGTTGAACTCCTTTTGACTCTGCACACTCCCTGCAGCAGTAGTCTCTCAACAATTTATTCAGGTTACAAACCCCTGAAGCTTCACTCGGCCTACGCACACTCTGCACGGCTCCTGTGCCTAACTTCACCTTTGAGGAAATGAGAACAAAAGCTATCCTATCTGATCTTTCAAAGACAAACCCCTGAACCATTTTTCAACGCACTCCTTGCGGACAATTCAACTGCACTCCTTACAAGAACTCTCGCTCAGACAGAGAAACCATTGAAACTTATTTCCTAACTCTTCCTTTCTCAGACTTCAAACATAACCCTGAAATCATTCATACACAACATAGAAAGAAAATGTATAACAGAAAGAGTAAAACCATGAACATACCATTCAACATACACATACAAGAAACAAATACAATGCCATGAATCTGAATTAAGAGTTCTTCTATTAACTCAAATCTCTGTACATGGGTGTTTTTCAAACACGGGTTTTCTATTCTAGCTCTGTATGCTCTTTTCTTGGTAATGTTCTTCACTATCGTACAATTACACAATGAGGGTGTCTATATCCTATTTCCCTCTCTCATTCTAAACTGTCTAATTCACGCATTAAATTAGACATTTTTACAAGTGGATCGCTCAAGGTCCGTTTACATTTTTACAAGTGTGCCTCCACTTGATGACTTCATTAATGTTTCAAGAGATTTTCAAAATTTGCGCTGGGCACCTTTCCAACTGTCTTTTGCCTCCGCGTTGGCTCGCTTGAGATTCTCCTGCATCATGATCATTATATTAGAAGGTTGGAGGCATGTGTTCATTGAGATCATGAGGATTTATAACCCCAGAGTAAAAAGAGACATTAATTGATCAACTTTGACTATATTGAAAGGTGCATGCAATTGAAAATACTAACAACCCAAAACTAAAAGGGATCAATACATCGACTATCAATGAGAGGTGATCCTACTGTGGTGTGTAGGAATAGGCCTAGCACCTTCAAAATTATCATTCTCCAAATATCTTATACACATTTTACAAGGAAATTGTACTAGGACTAGACACAGGCAACAGTGACCTGTGAATGGAGCCAACTTTGAAATTTTTTCAAATTGTTTCTGACTGCATTGAAATTTAGCATGGATAGACTATTCGCATCCCTTAAGGATATGGGAGGGTTTCTGGACTCAAATTTGACTCACATGACCACTTTATTCCATCATCACTTCATCATGTAAACCATAAACCCTAATTTAGTGGAGTCATCGATTTGTTCTCAGTGAATGGATGCATTGTTGCTGACATGGAATGGGACAACACATGTACCTTCTTAATTTTATTCCTTCACTTGATGTGGGCCTGGTCATTCCTAGCCTTGAATTATCAACCCCAAACTAAAAGGGATCAATACACTGAATTTCAATGAGAGGTGATCTCGTCGTGGTCTATAGGAATAGGCCTAGCACCTTCAAAATATCATTCTCCAAATAGATTATACAAATTATCACGCCCACTTTCTTACATCATCAATTCATCATGTGGAGTCATTGATTTGTTCCCAATGATCGATTTGTTCACCGCGGTGTGATCTTTGGTGGAAAACAAGCTTGTAGTTGATCTAAGTTACATTTTCTATGTGTCGAAATTCCTTGCTTTGTTAACCATATTCTCATTAGGCAAGAAGTCCTTTCTTACAACAGTCATTTGGTCCTTCCCATATTCTTTTCTTTCCCTTTCTCCATCCCCGCCATCTTGATATAGCTCATGCATACTTTATGTGCAGTGTTTTCAGGAAACAAATGTCTAAAACCACTCATATTTGCCTCATAGACTAGATCACAACTATCCGAAAACCCTTAGGTGCCAATGCATTTTGGGGGGTCATTAAGTGCATTGACCAACACACTATGATCCATCACTAGGAGGACCTAAGTGTTTTCCTAGTGTAGGTTGTGTATGGGAAATGCACCATGAAATACTCTACACCCCAATATGCGATGGGATATGTGTATGATCAATATGAAGTGTAGGTTACAATCTAGAAAAAAGCAAGTAAACCACAACCTATGCCTCTAGTAGGTTACTACCAAAGAATTTTTTAAGTCATTGTTTGGAGCATGGCATCGAAGGAAGCCAAATGGTTAGAATTTGACAACATTTGGTTTTCCATTATATGCATACATTATAGATAGAGGTGAAAAAATGGATGATAGGAGCACAAAATGTATTATGGGTGGCTATGGTTCAAATGCAACTATTTATAGATTGTATAGCCTAATAGAAAATTCAATGATTATAATTTGAGATGATTTTTTATGAAGTTGCAGTGTTAGTGAAGCATCTCGATAGAGACTACAAAGGTAGGAGAAGCATTAATATTTTGGATGTCCCTTCAATGGAGATAATTGAGGAATATACCAAGGGAACTTCAAATGAAGATAATCCTTCATTTTGGGAGAGTGTAGAAGTGAAAAAAACCTAACAAATAATTGCCATGTTGGATCACAAGGTAAATGTTGCAACATTGGGAAATAATTAAAAGGATTTTCACATTTCTGAAAGGAACATGGGCATCAACATCTATGAGAGAATGTTAGATTCAATGCAATTGTTTGGATACTATGATGCATATTTGGAAGAAGATGTTGTTGAGTTCAAATCAACATCTAGATATTGCTTCAAGTAGGCAGGTGGAATTGTCTCATGGAGAAGAAGTAACCCACCATTTCCTTATCAAATGCTCAAGCAGAACATGTAGTAGAAAATGAAAAAGGTACATATTCATATGGATTGAGAAGTCTTGTAGAGTATGAGGATATACATGCATAGATTTACTAATCCATGAGATGTTTCAATTTTGAGGAAAATCCCTTAATTCTAGATCATCTCACATTGTTAATGACAAGTTAATCACCTCATATTTTATGTAAAACCTAATTAGGAGGAACGTCCCTGATCCTAAACAATTCCCTCCTTCCATTTTGTGGAAATTATTCTTTAATTAGACCCCGAACAGAGTGACTTGTGAATGGGGCCAACGTTGATATTTTTTAAGTTTGTTCTTGTATGCACTGAAATTTTGCATGGTTATAGTAGATGCATGCATTGATGGTATGGGAGAGTTTCGAGACTCAAACACGAATAACACAAATAATTTGACAATAAAACAACAAATTTAGAACCTAATTGTGAAGGATATGAACTTATTCATTCTTTCCTTGCTATGCTCGAGGACATGGTTCTAACTGGAGTCCATTTATTGTTGTGAGATGCACATGCAACAACTTATGGATCCTAATTTTAACATACCATTTTATTGGTAGGCCCTCAAGAGCCTACCGATTCTATATCTATAAAGAGCCTATAAGTGACCTTCAACAAAAGAAAAAATGAGTTCCTTTGTTTGACATGTTGTCTACTCCATTGTCTTCCTTTCCCCCAAAAAAATTCCAATGAATAACTTTCCCATGCATCTTGTGGCCATATATATGAGTTAAATTCCCATTTTGAAATAGGCCATTTACATCATAGAACATTGGCCAATCATGCCAAAGGCTCCAATCAATAGGTCATTTTTTGCATTCTTTCCCTGGGTACAAGTAACATTGTGAAGGATATTTGGTCATGATGAGACGCATGAATTGCAATTACAAGGATGATTATAGCCCCAAATTCAAATATTGAGCACAATAAGAATGATCCTTGGGGCCTAAGCCATGAATTGACGATGAAGAACTAAGGATTTAGTCCCTAATACATGATTCATGGGGCCTAATTGTGGATATACATGGCCTATTTTTGGAATTACAAGGATTGATTGTATATTTAGGGCCTAAAAAGGATCCATATGTCCTAATTAAGTACATTTGTGGCCTAATTATGGATCTACAACACATGATTAGGTATATATAGAGCATAATTAGGGAATTAAAGGGCCTTGTTTGTTTTCTTCCTAGTTTTCTTTGGGACTCTTTCTTCTTCTACTTCATCCTCCTCTTATTGTTGGTGTTCCTTTTTCCAATTCAAAACTACATAGGTTTGAGATAAAATGCTATTTGCGAGTGAATCAATTTTTTCATGCAAGGCCATAGGGGGTACAAGGGTCAATTCAAGATTCTGGGTTTCCGCAGGAATGAAAAGAGGTTCAATTAAGGGAGGCACAAAGGATTGATGAGTAAGGAAGGGAGGAGGAAACAATAAATCTACTATTTGAAGTGACTTAGAGATCAAGGCATTGGGATCTAAGTCCAAATAGGATAGAATGTAATGCTTCTTTTTATGCATTTTTTTCAATCATGGGTTTTCCCCATCTAATTGTTTCCCCCATATATGAAGGTATACATACCTGTAATGAACCTCAAATTCAGCACAAAAAAAAAAATCTATGAAATAATTCTAGTTCATTTAAGATTAGAATTTAAGCGAAGGTAAGACTCATTTATGTCCATAATTCTATCACTTCCCTTAACTCTCAAACTACTCCAACATACTTATATGTATATAGGCAACATCTAAACTTAGGTCGAAGGAACCTTTGAGGTTTAGAGAAATAAAGCTCAGGGGGAAGCACAACTTTCATTAGATCAAAAGGATCTGGATGCATAGAGTTTAAATTCTGAGAGGTCATGTAGAAGAGAAGCTAAATGAACGGTGGAGACACTTCGAGGAGAAGTGCCGAAATTGTGAGATTCGTCAGATCCAAAAAAGGTGCACAAGGTTTAAACCTTGTAACAGCAGAAAGAAGAGGACTCGTCAAGTCCCGAAAGCATCGGGACCATCCAATTTGGAGGATAGATGTCAAATATCCAAGCCCATTGGCGATTTGGACACCGGGGAAATGGGAGTGAAGACTCTCCCAAATTCTCGAAAGGAGAAAAC
>ML868655.1:20837-31133 GCA_009831015.1 Picea engelmannii
GTTCTACACGAGGTCTCTACTCGCCTATCGATTATAATTGAAGAGAAACAAGAGGAAGATTAGTTAGAGGAAAAATCTTCACCTACTAGCAGAATGAAACTCTTATCTATAGAATATTTAAACAATGACTCGGTGATTGAAAACAATAGACCCATTTCTTTTGACAAATATTTTGAACAAACTAAGCATATGGATCTTGATCAATCATATTGTGCAATAACCGAGAACGTACCACTAGTTTTCATGGACACTTATAGTTTGGATTTATGTAATAACAAGAGTATGTTTATTGGATGTATTGTCATGGAAAATATTACAATACTTGAGAAAGAAAGTGATTCATATGCTAAGGAAATTTCTAACTACCCAAACTATGAATTTTTTTATACATTGTACCCTAATTTATTTGTTGACCTTGACTCATAGAAAGTTAATTATGACTTCCATGTATTTGAAAATGTTGGTTTAGTAGCATAGGAAATCTATATAGGAAATGTTTAGTGGCATAGTCAACCGAGAGATTAGGAGTTGGAATAGGAGTTGAAGGAGCTGAAGGATTAGTCCTCAGCCAACCCATGATCAATTATGAGTTTGAGGAGCTGAATTAGTCATTATACCAACCAGAGCCAATCTTCACAGAGGGGATAGAGACATTCTGGTAGGGGCTTGAGAGAGCCTTTCAACATTAACCAGAAGCCTTCCATTCACCTTTCAATAGAAGCATTTCACATTTAGACTTTCAACTTAATCCATTCACCTTTAGCCTTTATTCCCTCACCTCTCACAAAACAACACCTCACCTCACCTAAGAACTGGAAATCAGAACCACCGTACTTACCCTCACAAGCATCGAATCACCCACCCCAAAAAAACAAGCTGGTCAATTTCTAACGAGGTGCAGAGTGATGGTGGTTTTGAATTGACATATGTGGAAGATTATCTTGATTTACAAAACTAGGAAAAAATTGTCATTTAAATTATGTCAACAATATTTGCTCTATGAGGTTCCTTAAAAAGCTTATTGAAATGATTTTTTTTCACCTCAACCATCTCAGAAAACCTATGATATTTCCCTCCCACCTCATTCTTAACACTCCAAATGGTATTTTATATTTTCATCATCTTTGCATAGTTGTGAAAAAATAAGGTGTTTTCATCTCTTGGTGGTACCCAACGCTCTAGTTTTTTGCCTCCATTTTGATGCTTCCTCGTCAAGAAACTATTTTTTCATGGCTCCAAAAGATTTAAGTTACTTATCTCTTCATCATTGAAAATTCCATTCATGGTAGGTTTGAAAATGTTAGAAATTTCTTCTTCCAGTATCCATGTCTACTTTTATGGATCCTTGAGTTTGGATTTGGCCCACTCAACAAATTTTATTTTTACAGTTTTCAAATTGCCACTAAATTAAAATGTAACAGATTCCTCCAATCGATCGTCCATATGTTTCCATTCACTAACACACAAATCCCTAAATTCAATATCCTTATACCAATGAGAGTTGAATTTAGAAAGGCTTGGGGGATTTTCATTCTGCCTCCCCCACTAGGAGAAATATGGGAACATGAATAGAAATATGCAACAATCCCCTTCGAACTAATCTTCATCAAAATAAAATACTACGGTGTGAATCGTTTAAAATGTATATCAACTTAGTAAACCAAATGAAATTTTTTACCATCCTTGCACTCACAAAAGGGTTGTTGTGATATGCAAGCCTGTTTTAAATTTTTTCATTCATAAGACTTCTGGGTAGCTATGGAATCTATGTATTGCAAGCTAGCTTAATCACTAAGCTATATTAGTACTTAATAATAACTTAGAAATTCATCTTAGGTTAAATTACATTTAGAAATCAATTATAAACTAAAACCTCAACATTGAATTGGGCTTGTCAACTATTTTATGTATAATATGCAATATTTGTTGTATGTGGCATGAAATATTGGAATTGGAAACCATATTATAAGTCATGCCAATCAAAATGGGAATAATAATATGCAAAAATAAATTGTTGAGGCCATAAATTCAAGGTTCATTACAAAGGCAAAAGGATCAAGCACTTTGGACTTACTAAACTGCTTAGAAGAACTTGCTTTAGTATTGGGATTCTTGTGTGGGACATTTTTTTAGTAAGATTTAAGACTCAAGTGCATATTTTCTCCTTTCATGTACAATTTTGGTCTCGTGTAATTATAAAGTTTTTGAAATGATAGTACATACCCATTAAGGCCTTTATTTCATTGCTCTTGAGGGTTACAACTATTTGCATATTTTCAGTGATGCATTGCAAACCTATTTGCGTGTGTGTCTCATATTCATAAAGATTCAAGGAAAGGAAGACGAGGATACAATTTTTGAGAATCACTGGAGTGATTCATCAAATTTCAAAGTAAATTAGGGTAGAGAACATAGGGAATTTCTCTTATCTCGCGTATAAATAAGATATATAGAAAACACACAAAAAAAAAAAATTATTGTAATTTTATTATTAATGAATTGTGACTAATAACAAATGAAGACAATGCATCATCCAATCATACAATTTGAAATTTAAATAGGTCAATCCACACATCATATAATGATACATTCATACAATACCATCTGAAAATAGTTTGTGACATGTCTTCTCCTTACAAGTGTTGCAATAGTCGTTTAGAAACATTAGGCTCAAATGTGTTGCAATAGCTCTTTGGAATCATTGATGTCAACTTGAGTCTTTATAAGATAAGGTAAAGTAAGATAATTTTAGTAATGTCCAATGAATGGCCATAAAAGTAGGTCAATGAGACTAAAACAATACATTCAATGTAGGCATGAAAAGTGGGAGTGCAAAAGCAACTCCCCAATCGATATTGAAAGAASAGAGAGAAAGAACTAAGTGTCCAATATAAAAAAAATTCAATGTTTAACTAAGAGAAGATATAAATGATRTGCARGTATAAGAAATATGATAGAAATTTAAGAGTCTCAACARTGAACAAAAGAGAGGATTTCAAGGCTTTCTAGTGCTCATGTTGGCTACTAAGGGTGAGGCCTTCAAAGGCATACATAATCCTATGRAAGACATGGAAWGGAATGATCATCCCTCCCTCAAATATTAACTTATTCCTTACTCTCCATATAAAAACACATKCAATGTAGGCACAAAAAGTGGGAGTGAAAAAACAATAACCCAATCAATATTGAAAGAAGAGAGAGAAAGAACTAAGTGTCTATCAAAAAATAGAATGTTTAACTAAGAGAAGATATAAATAAGGTGCAAGTACAAGAAATATGCTAGAAATTTAAGAGTCTMAACATTGAACAAAAGACAGGATGTCAAGGATTTCTAGTGCTCACGTTRGATACTAAGGGTGAGGCCTTCAAAGGCATACATAATGGTGAAAGGCTCTCTCAAGGGTAGGGGCTTGAGAGAGCCTTTCACCATTAACCAAAAKCCTTCCATTCGCCTTTCAAYAGAAGCATTTCACCTTTAGAMTTTCAACTTAATCCATTCGCCTTTAGCCTTTAGCCCCTCACCTCTCACAAWACAACACCTCACCTCACCTAAGAACTGGAAATGGGAACCACCAGAATTACCCTCACAAGCAYYRAATCACCCACCCCACRAAAACAAGYTGGTCAATTTCTAACGAAGTGCAGTGTGATGGTAGTTTTCAATTGACAKATGTAGAAGATATAGTAACACCGGATGTGTCAAAGCAAATTCATCATCCACATAAATATCTAGGGTTTKCAAATGTAAATATCCATAAAGGAATARATCCCAATACAAAAATAGAAAATACAAACAAACATCTAGGGTTTGCAAACATAAATCTATTTACCYGTGACTTCRYTGYAGAAGGCCCCTACAAATTCAAATTCTTACTTCACCTTTTGAGAAGTCTCCACGTCCTCTCCACAACATTTTTATCCTCCATGGMAACTGCTTATATACCTATACAACCTCCAATGCTCKAATTAACTAAAACCCCTCTCCTCTGGTCGGCTTCAAGCTCCAATGGTMCAATTAAGTAAAACCRCTCTCCTATGGTCGGCTACRGCTCCAATTGAGACCTCACTGACTCCAATTCTTCTCAAGGGCTCCARTATTGGTAAGGTCGRAAACCCCAATTACACCTCCCTATGCCCYGTCRAATATTTAACACTGCRCCCACTCCCTCTGCGCAATATTGGTYAGGMTAGAAACCCCAAATACACCTCCCTTTACCCCGTCGAATACTTACCACTACACCCACTCCYTGTGCGCCCATGGACTAGTTGTATATTACCTGAAACCCCAAACACACCTTCCTTTGCCCCGTCGAATATTTACCATTGCACCCATGCTCTCTGCGCCCATGGACTAACTGTATAATTACCTGAAGTGYGYCGTATTCTCCCACYTTCTCTGCGCCCTYGTCAATTCTCTACRCCCTMGTCAAATTATGAATGCGATAAGTATAAMCCTATTCTCCCACCACTTCAAAGAGTATTTTGAATACATTAATTGTCAACATTTGTCATATATGTCGTGAAATGAGTGAAATGATAGCAAGAATTATTATAAAAACAATATTATAATATTACAAAATATGATATATTTTTCATAACCATTCATAATTGATATATTTTAAATCATCYACATARCTATAGTGAATATAAAGTTTGCAAATTATATTGTGTGACTAATATTTATTTAGTTCTGTTTACCCGACAATCAAATTAGTCATTTATTTAGTTGTTGTTATTTGTGTGACTAATTATTTAGATGTGTYTTTTTTCATGACAATCAAATTAGTCATATATTTAGTCATTTGTAAATGTGTTGCAAAAAAAYAGTAGAATTTAGYCATTTTTTCATGTCGTRACTAAAAGTTTTAGTCACRTAGTCATTTATTTGCCAAATTCTACTAGTGGTTGAAATACAATTYGCATATTACAACGCTTGGCGGTAGCCACWTATTATATCCACATAAGCATTAATTAAATTGGGGATTATAAYGGGGATGTTACATTCCCCCTCCCCTACAATTGTGTGTCRTCCTCGRTKMACTCTATGCCGATAGACACTTATATATGCAAATTTACATCMCAACACTTAGAAATAAAAATTCTACAATTTAACAACTCYAACCATTAATCTCTTGTTCCTCTCAACTCRCCAACCCACARAATGCACCATTTGTTTATCAGGGTTGACCCAAGGGATGTACCATACGTTTATCAGGGCTAACCCAAGGAATGARCCATTCRTTTATCAAGGTCCCCARTGCAKTTGGCTAGGACTCTGAGATGTGGTTCKAGAACTCTAGCTTCTCAAAATRGAGTCTTGCATTTTTCCTTCTTCAAAATTGTCAAAAAATTGTGGGTACTCTTCCCGCATGTTGTCTTCATGCTCCCATGTAGCATATTCARAACTATGGCAGGTCCAYTGAACMTTAACCAWCCTTATGGATTTGTTCYTGAGCACTTTSACTTTYTGGTCCATGATGCATACTGGTTCCACCARGAAATCCCCTTCGTGCTCCACCTGGATCACATTCCAATCAATTATGTGGTTAGGATCAAGTGCATACTTATTTAATAATKATACATGAAATACATTATACACTCTCATGGATGYAKGCAAAGCTAGCATGTATGCAATTGGCCCTATCTTTTCTAATATTTCAAAAGGTCCACAATATCTCGTTGCCAACTTTGGGAAACTCCRTAATCTTAACRAACTTCTCTTCGCCTTCACTTTCAAAAACACATGTTYGCCTACTTTAAAATCTCTGAAAACTTTATTCTTGTTTGCATAACTTTTCTRTCTATCCCKGACRACCTTTAAATTATGCTTTATCCTTGTCATCCACTCTTCCATTTCTTTTAACAATTCTGGTCCAACAACTCCTCTATCTGTTGGATTATTCAAAGTCATTGGAGTTCTACATTTTCTGCCATACAATGCTTCAAATAGACCCATCTTCATTGAGGCATGATACCCATTACTGTAGTCAAATTCAACTAAATGAATATAATCTTATCACTTTGATGGTTGATCCATCACATACATTCTAAGCATGTCCTCAATTATCATGTTAGTCCTTTCCGTTTTTCCATATGACTCTATATGATACGTTGCACTAAGATTTAGATTCATCCCAAAGCCTTTGAACAAATCTTTCCAAAATTTCGAAGTAAACTTTGGATCTCTATCTGAAACTGTTGTCTTAGGCACTCCATGTAACCTAACAAATTCCTTCAAATAAATTTCGACGATATTTGTTTCCTTGTGTGTAGTTTCATTGTTCTAAGCAACTTAGAAATAAAATTGATCGTGACAACTTGCCACTTCCATTCCATAATGGGAAATGTTTGTAGCAAACATGTTGGGTGTCTATTTCCTATCTTCACTTTTTGGCATTCTAGACATCTAGCTATGTAATTAGCCACTTCTTTCTTCATTCCCGGCCAAAAGTATTGGCTTCTCACTGCTGCAATTGTCTTCTGATATCCTGGGTGCCTGGCATATGGCACATTGTGCATTTCCTTCAGAATTGCATTTTTCAGCTCATTAAAATTCGACACATATACTTTCCCCTTGTACATGAGAATTCCATCTTCTTTCAGCTCATAATAATTAAATTTCTGCTAAAAATTACCATGTTGTAATGTTTCTTTTATTTTCACATATTGTTGATATGAATTAACTGCTGCAATAATTTTGTCTTTCAGGTCTCTCCTGTATCTACTGATGGTTGCCACATGCACTTCATGAGCTCTCCTGTTGAGTGCATCAACTACTTGATTTTCCTTTCCCTTTATATGCTTAATTTCAAAGTCATATTCACTCAGAAATTCCAACCATCTAGTTTGTCTGGCATTTAGTATTGGTTGTCCAAACAAAAGTTTCAGATCACAGTGGTATGTTCTTAGCTTGAATTTCTTACCCATAAGGTAATGCATCCACATTTTTAATGCATGTACATTCGTTTCTAACTCCATGTCATGTGTAGCATAATTCCTCTCATGCTCTTTTAATTTTATGGACTCATAGCATACCACATTGTCCCTTTGAGTGAGAACTCCACC
Organism: Picea engelmannii; assembly: GCA_009831015.1. Lineage (NCBI taxonomy): Eukaryota > Viridiplantae > Streptophyta > Pinopsida > Pinales > Pinaceae > Picea > Picea engelmannii. The sequence continues at coordinate 27,903 of ML868655.1, forward strand.
GAGTTCTTCCTTGCATGCATTGGTGCACACAACAAAATATTCATTTGGATATGCAATCTTCAGTATTGGTGCACTTGTCAATATTTCTTTCATCTGTTGAAAACTCTCTTCACACTTGGAAGTCCATTCAAATTTCTCTCCCTTCTTTTGCAAAGAAGTGATTGGGCTTGCAATTTTTGAGAACCCTTTTATGAATCTTTGGTAATAACCGACAAGACCCATGAATGATCTAACCTTTGTCACGTTCTTTGGCATTGGCCATCCTCTAATGGCCTTTGTCTTCTCAGGATCAACTTCTATCCCTGCTGCTAAAATTATATGCGCCAAGTAGTGAATCTTCTTTTGGTAAAAGATGCACTTACTTAGCTTAGCATACAATTTATGCTCTCTTAAAACTTGCAACACCATTCTTAAATGATGCTCATGTTCTTCTTTTGTTTCAACCTCTTGAATGTTGTGGACAGTTCTCATTCTTTCTCCTTTGTGATAGAAATCCTTATATAGATGATTTCCCCCACATCCCCAACATTGCACCGGTTGTTGCCTTGGCCTTTTTCCAAATGAATCTGCAGTCTTGTGTTCATTTTGGGTGACTTGACCTTGCTAATTTTCTTGGGAATTATTCCTGAAAAAGGGCGGCTTAAAACCCTTATGCCTTTGATCCTTCTTATCCTTCATCTTGTCATTCCAAGATTTTTGAAAAATCGGTCTTCCTTTGCTCGATTCATACAGATGCCTTACTCTCCTTATGGTTTCCTCCAAGGTTTTGGGGTTTTCATATTGAATCTTATCATTGTAGAAAGAGGGTAACCCACTCAGAAACATTTGGATTTTGACCTTCTCATCCTTGATGAAGTCAACATACTTTAACAATTCAAAGAACCGCTTCTCATATTCCTCCATTGTCATGGTTCCCAACTTGAGTTCAAAGATCTCTTTCATATTTCTTTCATAGTAATGCTCGGACAAATATTTCTCTTGGAAATATCTCTTGAACTGCCTCGATGAGATTGTTTTCTCATCAAGGTTATTGGCTTGCTTAAGCTGATCCCACCACATGGTTGCCTTTCCTTGCAAGTGGTAGGTGGAAATTCTAGCTTCTACCCAGTATGGGTAATCCTGCAGTTGGAAATATTTCTTCATTTCCAACAGCCATGCCTCTGCCTCTTCTCCTTTCCTATTCTCACCATTGAAAGTTGGTGGCTTAATCTTCTCGAGTTCACCTTGCAAGATGTATGCCTAATGTCTTTTCATTTACCTCCGAACACGAGACACACTTGGGTTTCTCCCTGGACTTGAACTTGCATGAGTTCTTCTGGTGGAATGCCTTGGAGAGTGATGGCGTCTACTCATGTTTATTGACTGCCTATCATTCCCATGATCATCTCTTTTACTATGGGATCTTGATGTTGATACTTTTATAGCACTAGCTGCTTGCTTGGTGCCAGAGTCCTTGTTAACTTTCTTCTGTAGCATATTTAGGATTTGAAGGATCTCTTCTTGATCCTTCGTGATCCTCTCATTATCGGCCCTATAACTCTGCACTTCTTTTTGTAGGATTCCCATAGTTACGATCCCCTACATGTCTCTTCTCCCATTAGACTCGCTCTCAGCATTACCCATGTTCGTATGCATATCTCCAATTTCTTCTTCATGGTTGTAAAACCCTTGAGCATCCTCCATGTCTCTAGTTCTCATGTAGTAACTAAAGTCTGCTTTTCTGTATCACTAATTCTGCAAGAATGTGCATGCAATAATTATTTTTAGAATTAAGCATATTGCAAAATATTTATCAATTTCGATTACAGGTCATTCTTCATTTTAAATTATGAAGAATATTAATGCACTACTCCCTAGTAGGATTCCTTAAATGCATTCATTTTCGAAACAACTTTTCAAGGACTGTCCTCATGCCTCAATCTGAGCTCCGAGTTGAAAGTCATGGTGGAAAAACAGTGAAGGAATATTCATTAGCACATGCAACATAGTAGCAACGCTCAACAACCGTTCGATCATTTCTTGATTAGATCTCCATCGTCGATCTGTCTTTATGAATTCACTGTGAATCTAGTCATATCTCTTATTTATACCTTCCATGAACCCACTACCAACACTTAGCTTCTTATTTTTTCCTTCGTGGACTCATAAACTTGTAACCTTCCTTTCATAAGTCAATCTGAGAAGTCTCAACACTTAGACATTTTTCCATCTACGCGGACTCATAATCTTGTAACCTTCCTTTCATAAGTCCGTTCGAGAAGTCTCAACACTTAACCATTTTTCCATCTACGCGAACTCATAATCTTGTAACCTTCCTTTTATAATTTCATTTGAGAAGTCTCAACACTTAACCATTTTTCCATCTACGCGGACTCGCGATAGCTTAACACTTAGACGAATTCCAAGATCTTACCATGGTTTCGTGGGACTGACAATTGGCCTACCACATGGCTCCACATCTCCCACCCAACCGTCATCCCGTCTAACATGTACCTGCCACCATGGCAGTACACGTATTTCTTCTACCACGTCAGCTGACACGTGGCCTAGTCCACATCATGCCGACGTCATCGTACGGAAAGACACCCAATTTTTTTCAATTTGCTTATTTTCGAAATTTCCAAAGACGCTCAATTCATCACATTACCCATGGAATTTCTCTCAATTTTACTACAAAAATTTAATCAAACAAGTTGCACTCCTACTCCAGAATTAATTCTCTGTGAATTTTCACTTCAACATTCTGCTAACTCGGCCCATCCAGTCTCAACGTTGAAAACTGGGCTCTGATACCACTTTGTAACATACCCAGCCACCCAAGCTGAGCCACACCACACAAAAACTCTCTCAATTACAACTCTGATACCATAACGTTCCCCAACCCAACCGAGGAACATTACGGTGTGGAATAGACATAAAAACAAAACTTCTACTAACTAAGTAATTCTTTTACTGTTAGTCGATTTCTTGTAGCTTGCAACTACAAATTGAAAATAGATTTAGCTACTATCTAAAACCATTAAACAGATGCATCTAAAGCATGCTAAAAATCAACATGAAATGCAGCTAAACCGCTCATTACAACAACATATAATCCATTCTCATTTACGCATAGTTCATGCATAACAATAACACATGTAAATAACTCAGTACAAGATAAAACACTTATCTTTAAACAAGAATTGTGCAACCAGCTACTTGGGACAAACATTCCACCCAACCATAGACTGA
>WSFP011439621.1:0-20736 GCA_009831015.1 Picea engelmannii
TGCATGAAGACACAATCCTTGACAGGAGGATGAGAACTTCAAAATGAGGAAATGTGGAATATCTTCGAATTGGTCTTAAAGACACAAATCCAAGAAAGGCCAAGTGGATTTAGGTTGGAAAGGTGAGGGAACTATACCCTCATCTTCAGATAGACTGAAAATGGTCTTTTGGAGGTCCAAAAGCTTCCCAATGGAGAGGTGTGATCTAGGGGATCAATTTTTGCTCAAAATTCAAAGTGCTCAGAATCACTTCAAATTGAAGGGGTGCGTAGGCCTCATCATCATGAACCCAACGCACTTCGAACAGGGTCAAACGTACATCGGATGAGTGAGATATCACGTTCTGTTCAATTTTCCAAACAGGCAAAAATTTGTTGACTGTACAGTCCATACAGTCCGTACAAGTGATGATGTGGTAGGACCATACGCTGACATGGTAGATGATGATGTGGCAGGGCCATACACTGACATGGCATATGATGACGTGGTAGGTGCTGATTTGGTAGACAGTTGGAAGTCATGTGGATGAATCATCTTTCAACACATGGCACTCTAATGTCAAATGGTTTGGTGCCACGTGGCCCAGGCGTGGGCTGCCAGGTGGCACCTTGGGTTTTGTAATTAAAATTTTGTGGGAGTCCGCAGGAATCAACCCCATGACCTCCAGGCAAGGTTAAAGCTTTGGGAAGGGTTGCCCAACCGACGCGCCCACCATATGTTTCTTACCACTATATGTTTTAGAAATTATTTGAATTCGCATTATGGTGTATTTCGGTGCGGGTCCACACTGAGGCTTAGCCCCAGCCCGTGGTTTTGTGTGTCATTGATATATGAACTTGCCATATGTTTTGCACAGGAGTCACAAAACCAACATGCAAACGGTTATAACACCTATCATTGCGTGCCACTTGTCACAATTTCAACGAGCCTACAAATGGAGCCCATCTACCATCATGCGCCATTTTTCACATGGTTTGTTTTGTTGCAACGGGCCCCTAGCCTATGCGAAGGACATGGTAATATGAGAACCCACGCGTCTAACACCTCCGGGGTTAGGGGGCTAGGTTCCGTAACCGTCCTACAAATTCACGTGTTTTGTGAGTATGTGTGGGGTGTTGGGTTTAGGCATGGAAAAATGTGTAGAGGCTAGGTTGGACACACAGAGGTGCATTTTGGCGAACCAGAGACAACAAGTTTGAAGGGGAAACTTCCAGGAAGCCTATATTCTTCAATTTTTGGCCAAATCATGTACCGAAAAAGCCCAGCTAGGGGTTTCTGGACATTCTAAAGCCATTGGAGCCATATATTTGGAATTTTGAGCATTATAAAGAATTGATTTTATCACTTTGAGAAAATAATATAAAAGATCCATTGGAAGTTGGACCAGGAGATGTAGCCCAAGAGAGGGGTGATATCCTTTATCATTTGTTGTGTTATGTGTTTACTGTTCACTATTATTTGTTGGTTATTATCTGCATCTTGAATGTGAAAGTTTCTCTAAAATTTGTGTTTGCAAATTGATCCTTTTGCCTAAGCACACATAATTAAAACTTGCAAAATATTTCAAGATACAAGCCTTCTTCAAATTTAGATCATGTATGATAGACATATCTATGAATTATTAGTGATTTATGATGTGAATGAATGTTATATATGAGCTTATGCTAAGTGATTAGAACTGTTTGATCTGTTTATTACAACATTTTTTTGTATTTAGGGTTTAATCTGCGATGTGAATGGAAGTTAAGAACTAATGCATATTGATTAGATAAGTGCTTTGTTAAGTGTTGTAATCACAGATATTTGTCCCATCTAGGTTATAGACACCTGATTCCTACAACCCCCCTTCCTCTACCTCGGGCGAGACTTCATCTACTTCGCAGGTGTTGCCGAAAGGGCCGATAGTTAGGGTATTTTTGGTGCGTTGTTGAAGCTTTGAACCCTAGGTATGCCCTTGTGCCAACAAATGGTTCTGTTGTTGGCACCTAGAACTTTGATTGATGAGAATTGAAGAAAATAGATAGCTCTGTGTGTAGATCTATTGTTGTAGTGCGCAATATTCTACTTGACTTGCAAATCTCTGTGCTAAGAGAGAAGCCCGATCTGAAGAAAAGAGGTAATATCTTAAAGCTTTGTGCTATGGTAAGGGTAAGATAAGTGGAATTTTTTTCTTAAAAAGTATGAATTTGGGTATGTTTGACAGATTTTGTCCTAGTCTGAAAACTAGGTCACAGCTAGAAGAAAGAGTTGATCTGAATAGATTTGATAGAGATAGTGAAAGATATGTTATTCCTATGCATAGAAAGAATTTTTGGACTAATAAGTGGATGCAGGAACCTATAAATAATTTTTGTAGGTTGTAGGTCCATCACTATGATCCTAGTGTGCAGTACAGAAAGGGTTAGGGATTGTTTAAAAGGAAGACATGATTGACATTGTGTTATAACTGCAGAAGACTGGGACATCTTTCTAAGGAATTCCCTGGTGTAGGTCCTATTTGTATTTGTTGTAAATATGTTGGTCATGAGGTTTTGGATTTCCCTATAATGATTTCCAAAGTTGAAAAGATGAATATGAGACAAGAAAACTATGAAGAAGGTCGAGGGACTAAGGATATGAAAGAAAACTAGAAATAATCCGAGACAATGTTATTACAGCTGAAAGAAACACTGAATGATCACATAGACATCAATTTACCAGAGATCTTAAAAGAGAAGCCATGCATAGAAACACGAATAGGAGACTTCGGTATAGTCTGTGTCTTGGATGAGGAAACATAGGTGAATATCATGCCAAAAATCACTTGGGAAATTTTGGGAAGGCCTGCTATGGTTCCTTCATTGGGAAGGATAAGATTGTTTAAACGAAAGATGATAACCCTATGTGGAAGAGTTACTAATGTACCTATGATGTTTCATGGAGTAATGACTGAAGAATGATTTGAAGTTATTAAGTTTGTTGAGAACAACACCCCTTTTTCACTTTTGCTAGGAAAGACCTGTATTGAGAAAGATCAGATCCGAAGAAAAGCAGAGGATGAAGCCACAGAACATAAAAAGAAAGAATTAAAGGACTTCATAGCTAGAAAAATAGAGTGACTAATGCAAGAAAAAGACGAAAGGTCGAAGCAATGGAAGGAAAGAGAGTTATTTGTTGAGGTTGAAGGAACATAAGAAGGCTTAAAGAACATGTCCATGTAGGAGAGAATAACACCTACCCCAGAAGTAGTAAGAGAAGAAGTATTACCCTTGAAACCTTTGGAAGACCCTCATCAGTGCGAAGTTACTATGCTAAGAGAAGATAAGAATAAGAATGGAAAGAGGAATCTAGAAATTCATATCACAAGAAAGAAGGAAATAATCCTCATTAAGAAGAAAGCAAAGTTAGAAAAACTGCAAGAAATTCTAGAGAAGACTTCGCAGAAAGCAGGCTTACAGAACGTGAACCTCACCTGAATAGCAGAATTGCGTAGAATGGCACTCTGCCATGGTGAAGCTATATGATCGTTGGAGGCATCCCGACCATTAGAATGACTCACTAGAATGGTTAGAAACACATTTATTTCCGAAAATATTGACATTGGATCGTTGAGACCGCATCATAACGGATGGATTCGTATTGATTAAGGCATTTCAACCCATTGAAGGAATCCATTACGATGTTGCTTATTTAATCTGTTGAATGCCGGACCGGGACCACTTTTGCAAACTAAGATATCCGAGCTAACAGAGAACCAATTTCATAATGTGTTTTTCTATCTAGACCTCGTTGTCTGTCTGATTTCCTTGTCTACCTGTTCACCTACCTGAGTTGTTCGATCACGAGTGTGCATGTTGGGAAAACGTATCGCAATAGAGAAGTCTGTGGAGGAGATCTTAATAGACCTTATGGATAATAAAGTCATGTCTATAGGAATTTAGGCATCATTGACTGGAGGATTTCAAGCATCCCCCTCGATTGGATGTCGATCTATGTCTCAAACCGTGACGGAGAAAATAAGCAAGAACTGTGACGATCTGGTGAATGCGAAGAAGATCCTGTCGGTCTTTCCCAGCTACATCCTACCTTTGGCTAGCATGGTTAGTCGTGCCAATATCCTGTGTGATTTTGAGTACATTCTCATCACTGTGTACGTCTTGAAGGGGATATGCACAATTGGACCTCAGTTGGGACTGATCCCAGCTCTCAAGATAAGTGACTTTAACCTTGGAGATCAAAATAACTATGTGATTCTTACACTGCATAGGTACATGATGAAGAAGATTGGGAAGAATCCCAAGATAGTTCCCCAACCATGGATTAAGGAGGTTGCAAGATTGATGATCTTAAGCGTGATGAATATACCCCACTTCGACAGACATCATGAGGTTAACGTGTGCATTAAAATCCTCTTGTCGTGCTACCATGGCAGTTATCTTTGGTTGGATATGCGCATCACTCTAGATCCAACACTGATCCACCTCATTATTGGACTAAGCATGCATGTACCATACCCTCACCATTTCTACCTAGGGAAGACGTTAGATCACTCCTTGGCACAGTGAATAAAGGAAGCCTACGATGATGTAGAGAAGGGAAAGTGAGGCTATAAGGTATCCTCCATCCATGATGGCACAATGTGCCTTTCTTTTCAGTTGATCAATGGAAATCTCATCAGAAAGGACCATCCTACATAGGTCACAGGGTTTGTAGTCGACCTCACAAGGAAGTGTGTCGAAGGGATGTAGATGAACTAGGTGAGATAACTCGTCAACGAGTTGGAGAAGGATTGCCACAAAGTGTAGGACTAAGGCTATGAATTTCACTTTAGTTGGTTGTTGATTCTCATTGCATTTGTCGCTTGTGAGATGCCAAAGGGAGAGACATTCCTGGAAGTCGAGCCATTGGAACCATTGGTTGCGAGATTTACCACCTTGTGGTATACGAGCGATATGGAGAAGCAATGGAAATCAAATGTGGTGTTCCATGCCTATTATATACAGCTAAAGTGCACCATTGAATCATTCCCTGGAATGAACCCGAACACCTTACATGCGTATAGGACACTATCGAAGTTTCACACAGATCGACACTTCATCTACATCATCGCGCGTAGGGACGAAAGTAAGGAGGAGCTCCATTATTACTATAAATTGACAGATGAATACATGGAGGAGATAACCAAGGAATGGCTAGATGAATTCCTTGTATCGGTCGAATATGTAGAACTCTTTGACCCCGACATCATCGGAAGTCCTTTGGTCACCCAAAATGAGTATGATGGACAGAGTAGCACAAAGAAAAAGAAGAAAAAGGAGGAAGTGCAAGACATAGACAATGAGGAGAAGGAAAACACATTAAAGGAAACTGTGTCTGACTCATTTGCAAGAGGAGGAGTCAATGAATTAAACCAAGAGGAGGAAGGGGAATAAGACAAGCAGGACAAAGGTGAAGTGATATCGCCAAAGGATCCCCTTACAGAGGATGAGACGTCAAAGAAAAGGAAGGTTTCTCCATAGAAACCCTCCACGCGGAAGAAGTCCCAAGCCAATAAGCCTCGGTCACAGAATGTGCTCACAATGGATGATATCCAACTCATCATCATAGCTATAGAAGATGCCTCAGAGGATATCCTGCAGATACATGAAGAGAAGAAAGCTACACTATATGATAGAATCAATAAAGAACTGAAAGACATCCAACAAGCCATCCATTTGAGTTGCATAGTGTATATTATGCCATCTTGAGAAGAGAGTGTGGAATTGGGGGATGAGCCCACCCAGTTGTGAAGATTAGCATATGCAATAGAGACTTGACTTCTTCGAGTCGAAAAAGAAAAGGAGGAGGCCACATGTAACATCCCCAACCCTCTAGAGACTGGGTAATGCCACTACTGCAGAATATACACTTATATATATAGCATGCATTTTAATGAATGAAAACACTTAACACAGAGTAATCACATAATTACTACTAACATATACAATCAATGAAACTAACATTAATTCATATACACCACGTAAGACATGATAAACATTCGAGCATCGCAAAACATGCATAAAATACATAATTAATCACATAAATGATACTTATCTTTTAGATGGAGTGAATCCACCAACTGTGTGTAGAAATTCCACAAACCTCCAAGACTTAGACTAAATGGCTCATCAATCTCAGTAGTAGGTCACCCCTGATATGGGACTAAACTCCACTGGACAAGGGAATTCTAAGCCTCGCAAGGACAACAAGGAAGTTGCACAAAGCAACAGGAAGGATCTTTTATCCTAGGAGACACTTACGCCCACAACACACAGACCCTCATTCCACACACACCTGCTCCACCCCAGGAGAGTACACCTTTACTACTACAAGTCCATCAGCCAGTACACCTCCCTTACCTTGAAATTCAACAACAAGCTGGACCGAAAGTCTAGAATATTGTGGCTGCTACGGGACTCCCTTCCAGGAGAACTCACTTCCCAATAGACTCTCTCACCTAGGAGAGATACTCACAGTTCTGATAACCAGTCTTCGACTCAGCTACAGCTAGGTATGGTTGACAACAACAACAACAACAATAGTTAATGACAACAGGGAAAAAAAATGGGCATGGACACCCAAAAAGGCAACAACCTAATGCTAAGTCCCAACATAGATTAGGAAACTACAATGGTGTCAAGATTCACTAGAAACAACACAGGACGAACATCCCAGTTTCTGGTTTTAGAGATGCGTGAGGGTATGTCATGGGTCAGTACAATTCAGGAAAAATAGAAGGCATCAACCCAAAATGATTCTAGTACAGACTCTAGAATGGAAAAAAGACTCAAGAAAATGATGGCAGAATGACTCTTGAATCCCCCAACACGATCTTCCACTTCAACCTTAGCTGCATGAGCCCAGGTCGACACTTGTCTTCCTAGAGTTGCATGCACTCAATTAAGCCCACGTCCCATTTTCCAGGAACTTAGGATAACAAACATATAATGTTCACTTTAGTCTTCAGGAAATAATATTAAAATATTATTCTTCTAGAGGTAAGCCCCCTAGATTATCCCCTAGGCCCAATACTTAGCTCCCCTTCCTTACCCTACCTACTGAAGCTTATTCCCCCATAACTCTTCTTCATGGTTGGTCTACATGTAGCAATGCTTATATTTTTATTAATGTTTTGCATAATTACATATACAAAAATCAGGCTCATTGGCCTTGGCATCTGGCTCACTAGCATAATAACACATAAGTCTTTCAGCTTACAAACACTTGGCTCACCATCCTGTAAGAAAAATTACAATTCATAAGGGGCTCGGCCTTGGGGTATTATGATCCCCTCCCCTTGTTTTTTCATTGTCCTCAATGCAACTTATTTACAAAACAACAACAAGATTTCCAAAATCTTCAAAAAGATGTGGGTACTCTGCCTGCATAACATCTTCATGCTTCCATGTTGCGTCCTCAGGACCGTACCAGGTCCATTGGACTTTTACAAGTCCTATAGCTTGATTCTGGATCTGCTTGCTTTTCTAGTCTAGTATACACATCGAATGCACCTACAAGCCGCCTTCTTGTTCCACCTGAATCACATTCCAATCGATTATATGATTAACATAATGTATATATTTATTAAGCAATGAAATTTGAAACACATTATGTACAGTCATGGATGCAGGAAATGCAAGTATATATGAAACTGGTCCAATCCTTTCTAGGATTTCAAATGGCCCACAAAATCTAGCTGCCAACTTGGAACAGTTTCACAACTTCAGGGAAGTTATGTTATCTTTTACTTTCATAAAAACATGATCACCCACATTGAACTCCCTATGGATCATGTTCTTATCATTCTAACTCTTCTTCCTATCTTGGGAAGCTTTCAAATTCTTCTTAATCTTCATCATTTTCTCTTCCATTTCCTTGATTAACTATATCCCAACTACTGCTCTATTAGTTGGATTGTCCCAACTTACCGGAGTATTGCACTTTCTTCCATAAAGTGCTTCAAATGGGCTCATCTTCAATGATGCTTGATACCCATTGTTGTAGGCAAATTATACCAAGTGTAGGTAGTCTTCCCATTTAGATGGCTTGTCCATCACATACATCCTTAACATGTCCTCTATCACTTGGTTCATCCTCTCTGTCTGCCCATCAAACTTAGGATGATAAGTAGTGATGTAGTTTAGATTCGTTCTGAACCCTTTGAATCACCCTTTCTAGATTTTTGAGGTGAATTTCGGGTCCCTGTCAAACACAATTGTCTTCGGAATACCGTGCAATCATTTTATTTCCCTTAAAAAGATATCAACAATCTTAGTTTCCTTGCGATTAGTCTTTAGTGGAATAAAATGGGCAGATTTTGTAAGCTTGTCCACCACCACCATGATTGAATCATGCTGCTTTCCAGTTCTGGGAAATCCTGTGATGAAATCCATTGTCACTACCTCCCACTTCCACTCAGGGATGGGTAAATTCTGTAGCAACCCTGTTGGGTGCCTATGCTCAGCTTTAAGCTTCTGACACTCCATACATCTCGTGATGTATTCTACAATTTCCTTTTTCATACCTAGCCAAAAGTAATGTCTCTTGACTGCTACCACAATTTTTTGATATCCATGGTGCCCTGAACAAGGCGCATTATGCATTTAATTCAAAATAATAATTTTCAATTCCTAGACATTAGGTACATAAATTTTGTTCTTGTACAAAAGTGTCCCATCAAATCCCAACTTATAATCTTCCACTTTCTGTAGCATCTTACCATGTTGTAGCTTTGCTACCAAATCCATGTACTGCAAATCTACATTTGTAGCTTCTAAAATTGTTCCTTTAATATTAGTTCGGTACATGCTAATGGTTGAAGAATGCAATTCATGCACTCTCCTGCTGAGTGCATTGGCCACTTTGTTCTCCTTTCCTTTGATATGCTTGATATCAAAGTCATACTCACAAAGAAACTCCAACCACCTACTCTTCCTAGAATTCAAAGTTGGTTGATCAAAGAAATACTTAAGACCGCTATGGTCTATCCTCAGTTCAAACCTCCTTCCCATGAGGTAATGCCTCCATTTCTTTAGAGCGTGTACAGTGGCTGCCAACTCCAAATAATGAGTTTCATAGTTTCTTTCATTCTCTTTCAACTTTCTGGATTCATAACAAATTATGAATCCATTCTAACTGAGGACTCCTCCCATTCCTTCTTTGCATACATCTGTACACACTACAAAGTCTTCATTTGGATATACAATCCTCAGGATTGGAGCACTGGTTAATAGTTGCTTCAATCGCTTGAATCTCTTCTCACATTCTTCATTCCACTGGAACTTCTTCTCCTTCCTTTGCAAGGAAGTGATAGGGTGATATATCCTGGAGAAACCTTCAATGAAAATTCTATAATAGCCATCTAGACCCATAAAGGATATGACTTATTTCACATTCTTTGGCGTTTTCCATTTCTTGATGGCTTCTATCTTCTTAGGATCTACAACTATCCCATCCTTTGAAATGATATGCCCCAAGTAATGGATATTCTTTTGATAAAATGAGCACTTTCTTAATTTATCATACAGTTGATGCTCTCTTAGCACCTGCAACACCATACTAAGATGTTGTTCATGCTCTTCCTCTAACTTGGAATACACCAGGATGTCATCCAAAAATACTATGACAAACTTGTCCATATATTATCTGAACACACCATTCATCAGACACATAAAAACAACAGGGTTCATTTGACAACCCAAATGGCACCACTGTGAATTCATAGTGACCATACCTTGTTATGAAGGCGGCCTTACTGATGTCTTCATCCTTAATTCTTACCTGGTGATATCTTGATCTAAGATCTATTTTTGAAAATATCTTAGCATCCTTCAACTGATCAAAGATATCATTGATCCTTGGTAGAGGATACTTGTTCTTAACAATCACTTTGTTCACTTGTCTAAAATAGATGCACAAACTCAATGTTCCATCCTTATTCTTCACGAACAGGACTGGGGATCCTCAAGGAGACACACTTGGGCATATATAACCCTTCTTCAGAAGCTCTTCAAGCTACATTTGCATTTCTTTCAACTCTGGTGTACTCATTCTGTAAGGAGCTTTTGATACTGGACCTGCTCCAGGCATCAAGTTTACAGAAAATTCAATATCTCTTTTCGGGGGTAGTCCAAGTACCTCCTGGAATACATCTTCAAAATATTTTAATACTTCATGGTATTCAATACTTGATACCTCGTCCTGAGATGCTTCCTCCACATGGGCTGCAAATAATTGACAACCTTTTTTATATCACTTCTTCAACTGCATTGATGAGATTTCTCTAACTGTAACTTCCTTGCGAATTCCTTGGATTGTTCTCTGATTTCCTTCCTCATCCAGGCAAGTGAATGCCTTGTTAATATAATCCAAGGTGGCATGGTGTTGGTCCATCCAATCCATCCCAATTAGACAGTCATAAGAACCTAAAGGTAAAATGTTCAATTCAACTCTCGTGCTCATTCTTTTCATTTCCACTCGACAATACTTAACCAATTCTGTAACCTTTCTCTTGGTTCGTGTAGCCAGCTGCACTAATCAAGATTTTCCATGTTTGTTTCTCTACAATTGAAAAATTTCCACCACTCTAGGATCTACATAACTATGGCTAGCCCTTGAGTCAATTAAAATAGTAAAGGCATGGTTGTTGATCATACCTTCCACTTCAATCATGTGCGATTGATATTATGCTTGTATGTTGTCCAGGGCTGAGTAGATCCTTGGTATTCTATTGCCCATGTCCTCCACTATTTCTGCCTATTGAACATTGTGGACAACTCTCACTTTGTCATTTCTATGGGGGAAATATCAGTACCTATGATTTCCTTCACAGCCCCAACATCCCATAGGTGGTTGTCTTGGCATTTGTCCACCCACTTCAACCTTCCTGCACTCTCTAAAAGGTGGTTGTCCATGAGGACTTCTCCTGAAAAATGGTGGTTTGTTTCCCTTTTTCCTCTCCTCCCTCTTAAACATCTTCTTGTCTTCCCAAGCTTTTTGGAAAGTAGGATTTTCTTTTTGATGATCATATAAGCATTTTGCTCTCCTTAAATTTTCTTCCACAGTCTTTGGGTCATCATATTGGATCTTGTCACTGATGTAAGAACTCTTTCATCTTTTTGTCATAGTACCTATTAGTTAATTACTTCTTTTCAAAATGATTCTTGTACTCCCTCCAAGTAATATTCTTCTCTCTAACATGTTGTATAAGCATTTTTCTCTCCTTAAATTTTCTTCCACAGTCTTTGGGTCATCATATTGGATCTTGTCACTGATCAAAGAACTCTTTCATCTTTTTGTCATAGTACCTATTAGTTAATTACTTCTTTTCAAAATGATTCTTGTACTCCCTCCAAGTAATATTCTTCTCTCTAACGTGTTGTACTTGCACAAGATGCTCCCACCATATGGATGCCTTTTCTTTAAGTTGGTAAATGGCAATTATTCCCTCTGCATGAGAAGAATAGTTCTACAGTTGGAAATATTTTGTCATGCCCAACATCCATGTCTTAGCATCTTCATCTTCCTTGTGTTCTCCATCAAACGTAGGAGGTTTAATCTTGTTCATTTCACCTTTCAATTCATCCATTCTAGATCTCCTATGTTTTATGGTAGGAGATGGGCTTGAACTACTGTGTGCCTCCTTATTAGAATGTTTCGAGGAGTGATGATGATGTTTGCTAATGCTTCTTGATCTTATTTTCCTCTCAGGATTTTTGCGACTCCTTGTTTTTCTTGAGTCACTCTCCTTATCTGATTTCCTTTCGATTCTTTCTAGAATCTACATCAAATTTAAGTTTAACTTTCCTTGTTGATCCTTGGATTCATTAGATTTATATTATCATCTCAATGAGCCTGGGAATCCTTCTACAATCGTTCAATGATTTTCATCATACGCCCTTCCTTGTCCATCTCTCCTCCATGCCCATTGGAGTTCGATTCTTCCTCTCCTAAATGGACATCCATTCCTTTTACTTCATTCTATGAACTGGAAGCATTATGTGCCTCCTCCATTTCTCTCCACTCTATGGAAATTCATTGCAGTCCTGACACTTGTTTAACTTTGTAAAACACAACGTGTATTCAACCGGAATTTGTTAGGCCATCATTCCTTAACAATTCCCACAACATTCATAAACCAATATAATTTAAGAAAACGTTTATATTTAATTATTCTTTCCGATCTCTTCTCTGCTCTGTAATAAATTTTTGGCACTATCCCCTTTCTCTCAGTCCCCAACCCATGTGATCATGTACCGTGACCAAGATCATAGTCAAAAGGTGCTTAATTGGGCCTTCTAATTCATAATTTTTTCAAAGCACAATACAATAATCCCTTGGAGTTTGGATTACCGAACTTGCGAAGTAGGGAATATCTTCAGTCCCTATATACCTATCATCTAATGATTGATACTTACTATCGAACCTCAGGTGTCCGATTTCCAGGACTTTGAGTCTTTGGGACTTCGGAGCTTCAGAGGATATCACATCCACACATCTGAACTGTTAATATCCAAACATTTCCAATCACCTTTGGTGATGTGATTACGTTACATCACTTAATGTTTTCTCAATTGCAGGGGTATGCAATGGTGGTTTGGAGTAACCTACCTTTCATCCTGCAATTCTTCTAACGTTGACAGGTAACCCCTTGGTGAAACCGTGGTTTGGATTGCGGGACCACCTTGGATAATTAACTTTCATGCGACTTGGGTCCCCGCAATTCCTTCTGGTCGTCGATATTGATGTATCATGATCAATGCCAGTGTGATTCCTCTGAACTTTAACTATGTTACGTAACCTAGGGCCCCACTAACGTTGCTCATACATGATTCCACATGGAAGAATACTAATGGCTAATATGTGGCCCATGCACTACATTGAAAATGCCATTTCAATATTCCATGGGTTTGAAACCCATTGACATGTGGAACACATACTATGTGTCCATGTCACCTCCAAGTGACGTCCTCATGACTCACCACTTCGGCTCTTCGGGTCTTCGAAACTTCAGGCTCCGGGAGTTTCAACTCCTCTACACTCGCTTTTGCCCAGAGTGTTTTTTCCCGGATTTCATGATCTACTGATGCATGTCCTCCTTCATAATCAATGGTTATGAGTGACTTTATCACTTCAAGCTCCGAGAGTTTCAAAATCACAACACTTTCCTCCTCCTGAAGTACTTCCACCCGAAGTACACGATCTCTTGATGTGTTTCCTTTGCAACGGATAGTTGTGATCTACTTCGGGACTTCAAAAGTTTGTCACACTCCACACTTGAAATATTCCAAAGTGATTTTCCTTTTCTTACCTAGACAGAGATCTAATGGTCCAAACTCCTTCCAACAACAAATCTGACGACTGTTGTCGCTCCTCCTCCTGAGCTTCATCTCTCGAACCCCTTCTCCTTAGAGGTTTGCTTTGAAACTTAGTCAACTTTTGGATTTGTGCACTCCTTGCAACAAATCTTCACGTCCCTTCATGAGAAAATCAATCTATTTCTCTCGATATTTTTGAGTCAAAGACTCTGTCAACGCACTCCTTGCACCCAGAGACACTCTGAACCTCGAAGTTTGTCCCTTTCAACAACAATTCACTTTGAAATATTTGTCTCGTTAACCACCAACATGGCCCATCCAGGCTTAGTGTTGTAACCATACTCTGATACCATATTGTAACATCCCTGGCCCTCTAGACATCGGGTAATGCCACTACTGCGGAATATACACTTATATATATAACATGCATTTTAATGAATGAAAACACTTTACACAGAGTAATCATGAAATTACTACTACCATATACAATCAATGAAACTAACATTAATTCATATACATCATGTAAGACATGATAAACATTCAAGCATAAAAAAACATGCATAAAATACATAATTAATCACATAAATGATACTTATATTTTAGTTGGAGTGAATCCACCAACTGTGTGCAAACCTTCCACAAACCTCCCAGCCTTAGACTGCACTGCTCATCACTCTCAACAGTAGGTCACCCCCGAAATGGGACTAAAATCCACTAGGCAAGGGAATTCTAGGCTTGGCAAGGACAACAAGGAAGTTGAACAAAGAAATAGGAAGGATATTTTATCCCAGGAGCCACTTACACCCACAATACAAAGACCCTCATTCCGCACACACCTGCTCCACCCCAAGAGAGTACACCTTCACTACTACAATTCCATCGACCAGTACACCTCCCTTACCTTGGGCTTCAGCAACAGGCTGTACCAAAAGTCTCAGAATATCGTGGTTTCTACGAGACTCCCTTCCAGGAGAACTCACTTTCCAATAGAATCTCTCACCTGGGAGTGTTTCTCACAGGTATGATAATCAGTCTTAGACTCAGCTACAGTCAAGTACGATTGACAACAACAACAACAGTTAACGACAATAGGGAAAAAAAATGGGTATGGACACCCAAAAGGGCAACAACCTAATGCTAAGTCCCAACACAGCTCAGTAAACTACAATGGCGTTGGAATTCATAGGAAACAACACAAGAAGGACATACTCGTTTCTAGTTTTAGAGATGTGTAAGGGTATGCCGCAGGTCAATACAATTCAGAAAAAATAGAAGGAAGCAACCCAAAATGGTTTTGGTACAAACTCTAGAATGACAGAATGACTCAGGAAAATGATGGCAGAATGACTCCTGAAACCCCCAAAATGAGCTAACGCTTCATCTTTAGCTGCATGAGACCAGGTCAACACTTGACTTCCTAGAGCTGCATGTGTTCCATTAATCCCAGATCCCATTTTCCAGGAACTTAGGATAACAAGCATATAATGTTCACTTTAGTCTTCAGGAAATAATATTAAAATATTATTCCTCTAGAGGTAAGCCCCCTAGATTAGCCCCTAGGCCCAATACTTAGCCCCCCTTCCTTACCTACCTAGTGAATCTTAGTCCCCCATAAATATTCTTCATGGTCGGTCTACATGTAGCAGTGTTTATATTTTTATTAATGTTCTGCATAATTACATATACAAAAATCATGCTCATTGGCCTTGGCATCTGGCTCACCAGCCTAATAACACATAAGTCTTTCAGCTTACAACCACTTGGCTCACCAAACTATAAGAAAAATTACAATTCATAAGGGGCTTAGTCTTGGGGTATTACACCAAAGAGGCCTTGAAGCAAGAAAAGGAGGAGGCCTTAGAGAAACTTTTGGTTGCATAGCAAGAGAAAGATGACTTTAGGTTGAATTTCGAAGAGGACAAAGAGAAAATACAGAAAGAGAAAGACCAGTCTCTTGCAGAGCAGACTGTTGTAAGAGAAGTAGTGACTAGAGCACTTCACTCTTTATCAGGCTTGGCACATATGGAAGAAGAGACAACTGAGAGCCAAGTGGGGAAGCCCGTTGAGTCCATTTAGAAGCTTCAAGCAAGAGTAGCAGAGTTAGAACTTCAAGCAGTGTCGGGCACTCTGAAAGAAGTGCGATATCAAAGGGAATAAACTACCAGGAGTGTAGTAGAAAGAATCAAGGCATTGGCCTCAAAATGTAAGCAACTAAGTGACCAAAGTGTGTAGACCTATGAGCACCTCCCAGAAGACCTGGATCTGAGGAGATTGGAAGCACATCTTCAGGAGGTGAAGCAACAGGAATCTACAGTGAAAGCATAAATGAAACTATTGAATGAAGTTGAGAATATGAAGAGGTCGCAGGAGCAACATGCAATTCATCAGCAGGTCACTGCCATCTAGATTATAGTTATGGAGGTGACACAAAGACTCCCAGCTGGTGCAAGATGAAACCTGCACACTTTTTGAATAACTTGAGGGACAAGGCTCACAGTTGGAACAGGTGGCCACAATAGTGGAACAATGCCTAGAAGGGCCTATCACCAAGCAAGTAATTCAGGAGTTCATCGAGTAGGAGGCTCTGGCGAACCAACAAGTCAATCCATCTCGAGCTAAGCTTGAGGCCTTTGAAGCAGTATTCCCCAGATCGGAGTGAATCAGGATGAGTCACAGATGAGTGTTGGGGGATTTTTGTCCCTTGACCAAGTTTTGAGAGAACATTGGTCATGTTTGACCATTTTTGGGACTTTGACAGATAGGTCGAAGACGGAGCACCCAGGTGAAGTGGAGATTGTGGGATCTCACCCTTTTTGTGGGTTTTTTGGGCTTTTAGGGTTTATGTAACGGGTATGGGATGTTGACCCATGGTTTTACTCATGTTTAGGCCCTTTTGTAAATGTATAAATAGATATCTAAGTGATGTAAGAAGTACTATAATTGGCTTAGTGCAAGAGGTCATTGGCTTAGTGCACAACTAGGGTATGTTAAGACTTGCAGAGCTAAGTGAAAGTGACTGTGTAAGACTTTGTATCATGACCTGCTTTTGTGGAAGGTGGATCTAGTGCATTGTGCATAGATCAATTGTCTAGTGTAGAGTGAGATCTGTGGCTATGTTCTTGTAAGAATATTTTAGGAAACTAATAAATAAGAAGAAGAGTTGGTGTACGTATCCCCACACCAGGGTGAACCACGTATATCCTGTGTCAATGTGATTTGTGCAATATTGTTCATGGTGTTTATGTATCTACTTTCTTAGTGCATTGTTCCTGATGTATGATAGATAGATCTATGAATTCTTAGTGCTTTATGATGTGAATGAATGTTATATCTAATCTTATCCTAAGTTCTTAGAAGTGTTTGATCTGTTTATTACAGTTTTTTTTTCTATATTTAGGGTTTAATCTGTGATGTGAATGGAAGTTAGGAACTAATGCATATTGATTAGCTAAGTGTTATGTTAAGTGTTTTAATCACAGATCTGTGTCCAACTAGGTTGTAGACACCTGATTCCTACAACCCCCCCTGCCTCTACATTGGGTGAGACATTATCTGCTTCGCAGGTGTTTCCGAAAGGGCCGGTAGTTAGGGTTTTGTTGGTGCACCGTTGAAGCGTTGAACCATGGGTCTACCCCTGTACCAACAGACCTTGTCCATCTTGAAGGAGAATTTTCCCAAGTTGGTGTATATATTGTGCTATTGCAGGGTGTGCAGAACCTATTAATATGATGCAAGTGTTCTTCCCATGTCTTGTTGTAAATGAGGATGTCATCCAGATACATCACTACAAAATTATTGGTGAATGGTCACTGGATATCATCCATCATCCTCATGAAAGTGGTTGGATCATTTGTCAAATGAAAGGGCATGACCAACCATTCAAAAATATCTTCCTTTGACTTGAAGGTGGTATTACATACATGTCTCTTCTCTATCAGGACCTGGTGGTAGCCAGACTTCAAATCAGTCTTACTGAAGTATTTGGACCATGTGACTTGATCAAGGAGGTCGTCGATTCAGGGAATCAACTACTTGGTTTTTACTGTGATTTTATTCAGAGCTTGATAATCAATGCAGAGTTGCTAAGTTCCATCTTTCTTTTGTACCACCATGATTGGTCTCCCACAAGGCGACAAGATGGGACGACAGAATAGTTCTTAGATCTACCACTTTATCTCCTCATTCTCTAATGGAGAGCAGCGATGGACTAGATGATTGGGCAGCGATACGCTATGGGTCAGATCGATGGGATGCTTGAACTGACAGTGCAGAGGAACCTTGTAGAGAGGAGAAGATACCCAAGTATTCTTCCACGACCTTATCCACTTGCTTCTACTATGTGTAGAGGTTGGACGTGGAGGCCCTGGATGTGGTTGCGATATTTCTCTCATTTTGAGAGTCAATAATGAAGAAGATAAACTTCCCTGTATGATAGATGCCCTTCTTTCATTTCTTGGCTGAGATCAAGGAAATATCACTAGGTAGAAATACCTCGGGTATCCTATACGATTTCTTGTTCAAAGTAATAAATACACTATGAGGTCTAGACTGATATACAAAATGACGTTTCCATAAATACGGTTGGCCTAAAAGAACATTACAAACTTCAAGAGGGGCCACATCAAACAATACCTCATCTTTGAAGGGCTTGATGTCATATTACAGGAGACATTGTTGGTTGACGTAGATGTTTCTTCCTTGGCGGATCCATTCAATTTTGTAGGGTTGCAGGTGCGGCATTATCGACAGGGCGAGTTGCTTGAAAACCTCTGCTGAGATGAGGATTTTCTGGCTACCTATATCAACGATGAAGTGCAGCGAGGTACCCTTCACCCACATCTATGAATGAAAAAGGTGCTCACCTTCATTTGGCTCATCTTGTTCACTGGGCTAGAGCTTGGTGGTAGAAATGGTAACACTGGTTTCTACATCCATGATCCATCTCCCCCTTTCTAGTTATAACTCAGAGTCAGAATCCGCATATGATTCAGAGGATTTCACCTCAGCCACCAACGACGTCTTTGAGAAGAAATCAACATTGTTATGTCAGGGGCTCTTATGGAAGTCGCACCACTTCCCGATATCTTTCATTGTCTTTCTGGTGTCCTTCTTTGCTTATGGCTTGGATTGGTTGTCCTGAGGTTGTCCATATTTGATTTGTCCTTTGTTTTGCGGGTTGGGGCCTCCCTTTCCTGGATTTTGTTGTGAGGGTTTCCTAGGCCCAAATTGCCACATCTTTTGTTTGAGATTTTGCTCAATTTTTATGACATATCGATAGGCCGTTCCCAAGTATGAGATGTCCAAAAAATCCATTTCATCCTAGATGTATCTATGCATACCATAGAAATACTTGAGCACCAGTTGTTTCTCAGAATGTTTGATAGTGACATTCATGCACAAGGTATGGAAGATATTTGTGAACTCGGGCACTGCTTCGTCTTTTTCCTGCTGCAGTGTGGACCATTTTGTGTACAGGTCATCATAACTTCCAACAGGGTAGTGTTTTTCCTTAATAGCATCCCTGAAAGACTTCTAGGTGACCACAACTAAAAATAATGAGGGTTCCTCTGTTTCCTTTTTCTCACAGAAAGTTTCCCACCAATATTTGACATGCGAAATGACTTTGAGGAGTGCAAAAATAATTATTTCTCTATTTGAGAAGTTATGGAAAGATAAATACCCTTATAGTAGATTCAACCATTTGTCCACAACATCTACGTCTATTTGACCTTAAAATATAGGAATATCAAATTTTATTTGTACCTTGAAGGGGGAAACACCTCCATTTGAGGAAGATGTGTCACCTATTGGTAGCCGCCAAAGGATTTGCACAAAAATATCCATCATCTCGTTCCTTTGTTGCTTGAGGTCTTCCTTGAGAAACATTTTGAAAGGCTCTCATGTCCCATAATCTTTATTTTCTTCCTCCATGAGAGGTCTCTTGGGTGTGCGAGAGATTTTGTGCTCAAGAGAAACAATTTTGAGACCCAATTCTTTTTACCCTGATGATCTGAGATATTTTCATCGAAGTGACTTATAAATAATTGCATTAAATGAGCATAAATTAAAGTGCACCATTAAACAAGGAAAAACTCAATAATGAAGAGACATAAGCATCAAATCTGAACAGAAAAAAAACTTGATAACGGAGTTCATCCATAGTGGACTACGTCTCTGGGTCCTACTCTCAAATGGGTAGGCCTTTTTATTAGCTCATCAAAAGAATTTGGAAAAATACATAAGTATGCCTCATTCTGAAATCAAGTTGCAGAAGTTTTTATCAGATCAGAAAACAGACAACACCATTGAATTCATGGCATCGAATTACCCAAAAATGATTGTCTTCAACCTTCAATATGACTATGGCACTCCGAGGCCCAAGAGAAATTTTTTCTCGATTTTCGTTCCCTCCAACCCGCAATAAATGTTGAGAAATTTGTCTCGGAAATCATGTCGGTTCATACCCTTACACACCCCTCTCCACCAACACTGGAAAGATTCACTTTTTAAACAAAAAACTTGACTTTGTAATCAACAGAATCCATTGGCCATTTGGTTAGTGGAGCAAGTGTTAAGGAGTTGATTGAGGGGGAGGTCTCGGGGTCAAACCCATGGGCCTCCCCTTTTGTCTTGTTGATTGTAACACACACACACATATATTTATTTTTTTATACAAGTTGGTTCTACCAAATTTAGCGGTGGTTCTGGATGTCGGTTTGTCGTTAGATTTGGCAGAACTACCAATATATATATATATATATATATATTTGAAATTTCATTCTCAGGCTGTCATTGTGAATTTTCCCAATGCCACGTGGTAGGCCATGACTGGGCCATGTGGCACCCGATCATTGGGCCATGTCAATCAATTATATGATCACCTGCCACATTAGCGTACGACCTTCCACGTCAGCATACGACCTACCATGTCAGCCTGCGACATCATCATATGGTCTGCCATGTGGCTATATGGAATTCCCTATGGTGCATTTTTACTGGTCCAAGGAATGACCCGAAAAGGCCAAATATGAGCGACATGTGGAAACCTATGGTGCTGCCACATCACCATGTTGATGTTAGCATGACACGTGTCACCTCTTGCACGTGCCACGTATGTTGTGCAGATGTTTATTTCATCTAGACTGATGCTGACGTCAATAGTACAGATGTTGACTCATCCCTTACTAACTGGACTAGGTTGACCAAAATTTGATCGCGAATATATTTCAATCTGTAACTCTGTTTGACGAGACATTTGAATCGTTGGAAATATTGTGACACGCTCTTCGCGATGATGTCATTTTCATTGAGTTTTGAGAACTTTGAATGTTTTTCCTTTCTTTATCTACTGAGGCCATTCTGAGCTTCCTAAGTTGGCTTTGTGATTTCTGAGTTGTCCTTA
>WSFP011439622.1:0-20736 GCA_009831015.1 Picea engelmannii
TGCATGAAGACACAATCCTTGACAGGAGGATGAGAACTTCAAAATGAGGAAATGTGGAATATCTTCGAATTGGTCTTAAAGACACAAATCCAAGAAAGGCCAAGTGGATTTAGGTTGGAAAGGTGAGGGAACTATACCCTCATCTTCAGATAGACTGAAAATGGTCTTTTGGAGGTCCAAAAGCTTCCCAATGGAGAGGTGTGATCTAGGGGATCAATTTTTGCTCAAAATTCAAAGTGCTCAGAATCACTTCAAATTGAAGGGGTGCGTAGGCCTCATCATCATGAACCCAACGCACTTCGAACAGGGTCAAACGTACATCGGATGAGTGAGATATCACGTTCTGTTCAATTTTCCAAACAGGCAAAAATTTGTTGACTGTACAGTCCATACAGTCCGTACAAGTGATGATGTGGTAGGACCATACGCTGACATGGTAGATGATGATGTGGCAGGGCCATACACTGACATGGCATATGATGACGTGGTAGGTGCTGATTTGGTAGACAGTTGGAAGTCATGTGGATGAATCATCTTTCAACACATGGCACTCTAATGTCAAATGGTTTGGTGCCACGTGGCCCAGGCGTGGGCTGCCAGGTGGCACCTTGGGTTTTGTAATTAAAATTTTGTGGGAGTCCGCAGGAATCAACCCCATGACCTCCAGGCAAGGTTAAAGCTTTGGGAAGGGTTGCCCAACCGACGCGCCCACCATATGTTTCTTACCACTATATGTTTTAGAAATTATTTGAATTCGCATTATGGTGTATTTCGGTGCGGGTCCACACTGAGGCTTAGCCCCAGCCCGTGGTTTTGTGTGTCATTGATATATGAACTTGCCATATGTTTTGCACAGGAGTCACAAAACCAACATGCAAACGGTTATAACACCTATCATTGCGTGCCACTTGTCACAATTTCAACGAGCCTACAAATGGAGCCCATCTACCATCATGCGCCATTTTTCACATGGTTTGTTTTGTTGCAACGGGCCCCTAGCCTATGCGAAGGACATGGTAATATGAGAACCCACGCGTCTAACACCTCCGGGGTTAGGGGGCTAGGTTCCGTAACCGTCCTACAAATTCACGTGTTTTGTGAGTATGTGTGGGGTGTTGGGTTTAGGCATGGAAAAATGTGTAGAGGCTAGGTTGGACACACAGAGGTGCATTTTGGCGAACCAGAGACAACAAGTTTGAAGGGGAAACTTCCAGGAAGCCTATATTCTTCAATTTTTGGCCAAATCATGTACCGAAAAAGCCCAGCTAGGGGTTTCTGGACATTCTAAAGCCATTGGAGCCATATATTTGGAATTTTGAGCATTATAAAGAATTGATTTTATCACTTTGAGAAAATAATATAAAAGATCCATTGGAAGTTGGACCAGGAGATGTAGCCCAAGAGAGGGGTGATATCCTTTATCATTTGTTGTGTTATGTGTTTACTGTTCACTATTATTTGTTGGTTATTATCTGCATCTTGAATGTGAAAGTTTCTCTAAAATTTGTGTTTGCAAATTGATCCTTTTGCCTAAGCACACATAATTAAAACTTGCAAAATATTTCAAGATACAAGCCTTCTTCAAATTTAGATCATGTATGATAGACATATCTATGAATTATTAGTGATTTATGATGTGAATGAATGTTATATATGAGCTTATGCTAAGTGATTAGAACTGTTTGATCTGTTTATTACAACATTTTTTTGTATTTAGGGTTTAATCTGCGATGTGAATGGAAGTTAAGAACTAATGCATATTGATTAGATAAGTGCTTTGTTAAGTGTTGTAATCACAGATATTTGTCCCATCTAGGTTATAGACACCTGATTCCTACAACCCCCCTTCCTCTACCTCGGGCGAGACTTCATCTACTTCGCAGGTGTTGCCGAAAGGGCCGATAGTTAGGGTATTTTTGGTGCGTTGTTGAAGCTTTGAACCCTAGGTATGCCCTTGTGCCAACAAATGGTTCTGTTGTTGGCACCTAGAACTTTGATTGATGAGAATTGAAGAAAATAGATAGCTCTGTGTGTAGATCTATTGTTGTAGTGCGCAATATTCTACTTGACTTGCAAATCTCTGTGCTAAGAGAGAAGCCCGATCTGAAGAAAAGAGGTAATATCTTAAAGCTTTGTGCTATGGTAAGGGTAAGATAAGTGGAATTTTTTTCTTAAAAAGTATGAATTTGGGTATGTTTGACAGATTTTGTCCTAGTCTGAAAACTAGGTCACAGCTAGAAGAAAGAGTTGATCTGAATAGATTTGATAGAGATAGTGAAAGATATGTTATTCCTATGCATAGAAAGAATTTTTGGACTAATAAGTGGATGCAGGAACCTATAAATAATTTTTGTAGGTTGTAGGTCCATCACTATGATCCTAGTGTGCAGTACAGAAAGGGTTAGGGATTGTTTAAAAGGAAGACATGATTGACATTGTGTTATAACTGCAGAAGACTGGGACATCTTTCTAAGGAATTCCCTGGTGTAGGTCCTATTTGTATTTGTTGTAAATATGTTGGTCATGAGGTTTTGGATTTCCCTATAATGATTTCCAAAGTTGAAAAGATGAATATGAGACAAGAAAACTATGAAGAAGGTCGAGGGACTAAGGATATGAAAGAAAACTAGAAATAATCCGAGACAATGTTATTACAGCTGAAAGAAACACTGAATGATCACATAGACATCAATTTACCAGAGATCTTAAAAGAGAAGCCATGCATAGAAACACGAATAGGAGACTTCGGTATAGTCTGTGTCTTGGATGAGGAAACATAGGTGAATATCATGCCAAAAATCACTTGGGAAATTTTGGGAAGGCCTGCTATGGTTCCTTCATTGGGAAGGATAAGATTGTTTAAACGAAAGATGATAACCCTATGTGGAAGAGTTACTAATGTACCTATGATGTTTCATGGAGTAATGACTGAAGAATGATTTGAAGTTATTAAGTTTGTTGAGAACAACACCCCTTTTTCACTTTTGCTAGGAAAGACCTGTATTGAGAAAGATCAGATCCGAAGAAAAGCAGAGGATGAAGCCACAGAACATAAAAAGAAAGAATTAAAGGACTTCATAGCTAGAAAAATAGAGTGACTAATGCAAGAAAAAGACGAAAGGTCGAAGCAATGGAAGGAAAGAGAGTTATTTGTTGAGGTTGAAGGAACATAAGAAGGCTTAAAGAACATGTCCATGTAGGAGAGAATAACACCTACCCCAGAAGTAGTAAGAGAAGAAGTATTACCCTTGAAACCTTTGGAAGACCCTCATCAGTGCGAAGTTACTATGCTAAGAGAAGATAAGAATAAGAATGGAAAGAGGAATCTAGAAATTCATATCACAAGAAAGAAGGAAATAATCCTCATTAAGAAGAAAGCAAAGTTAGAAAAACTGCAAGAAATTCTAGAGAAGACTTCGCAGAAAGCAGGCTTACAGAACGTGAACCTCACCTGAATAGCAGAATTGCGTAGAATGGCACTCTGCCATGGTGAAGCTATATGATCGTTGGAGGCATCCCGACCATTAGAATGACTCACTAGAATGGTTAGAAACACATTTATTTCCGAAAATATTGACATTGGATCGTTGAGACCGCATCATAACGGATGGATTCGTATTGATTAAGGCATTTCAACCCATTGAAGGAATCCATTACGATGTTGCTTATTTAATCTGTTGAATGCCGGACCGGGACCACTTTTGCAAACTAAGATATCCGAGCTAACAGAGAACCAATTTCATAATGTGTTTTTCTATCTAGACCTCGTTGTCTGTCTGATTTCCTTGTCTACCTGTTCACCTACCTGAGTTGTTCGATCACGAGTGTGCATGTTGGGAAAACGTATCGCAATAGAGAAGTCTGTGGAGGAGATCTTAATAGACCTTATGGATAATAAAGTCATGTCTATAGGAATTTAGGCATCATTGACTGGAGGATTTCAAGCATCCCCCTCGATTGGATGTCGATCTATGTCTCAAACCGTGACGGAGAAAATAAGCAAGAACTGTGACGATCTGGTGAATGCGAAGAAGATCCTGTCGGTCTTTCCCAGCTACATCCTACCTTTGGCTAGCATGGTTAGTCGTGCCAATATCCTGTGTGATTTTGAGTACATTCTCATCACTGTGTACGTCTTGAAGGGGATATGCACAATTGGACCTCAGTTGGGACTGATCCCAGCTCTCAAGATAAGTGACTTTAACCTTGGAGATCAAAATAACTATGTGATTCTTACACTGCATAGGTACATGATGAAGAAGATTGGGAAGAATCCCAAGATAGTTCCCCAACCATGGATTAAGGAGGTTGCAAGATTGATGATCTTAAGCGTGATGAATATACCCCACTTCGACAGACATCATGAGGTTAACGTGTGCATTAAAATCCTCTTGTCGTGCTACCATGGCAGTTATCTTTGGTTGGATATGCGCATCACTCTAGATCCAACACTGATCCACCTCATTATTGGACTAAGCATGCATGTACCATACCCTCACCATTTCTACCTAGGGAAGACGTTAGATCACTCCTTGGCACAGTGAATAAAGGAAGCCTACGATGATGTAGAGAAGGGAAAGTGAGGCTATAAGGTATCCTCCATCCATGATGGCACAATGTGCCTTTCTTTTCAGTTGATCAATGGAAATCTCATCAGAAAGGACCATCCTACATAGGTCACAGGGTTTGTAGTCGACCTCACAAGGAAGTGTGTCGAAGGGATGTAGATGAACTAGGTGAGATAACTCGTCAACGAGTTGGAGAAGGATTGCCACAAAGTGTAGGACTAAGGCTATGAATTTCACTTTAGTTGGTTGTTGATTCTCATTGCATTTGTCGCTTGTGAGATGCCAAAGGGAGAGACATTCCTGGAAGTCGAGCCATTGGAACCATTGGTTGCGAGATTTACCACCTTGTGGTATACGAGCGATATGGAGAAGCAATGGAAATCAAATGTGGTGTTCCATGCCTATTATATACAGCTAAAGTGCACCATTGAATCATTCCCTGGAATGAACCCGAACACCTTACATGCGTATAGGACACTATCGAAGTTTCACACAGATCGACACTTCATCTACATCATCGCGCGTAGGGACGAAAGTAAGGAGGAGCTCCATTATTACTATAAATTGACAGATGAATACATGGAGGAGATAACCAAGGAATGGCTAGATGAATTCCTTGTATCGGTCGAATATGTAGAACTCTTTGACCCCGACATCATCGGAAGTCCTTTGGTCACCCAAAATGAGTATGATGGACAGAGTAGCACAAAGAAAAAGAAGAAAAAGGAGGAAGTGCAAGACATAGACAATGAGGAGAAGGAAAACACATTAAAGGAAACTGTGTCTGACTCATTTGCAAGAGGAGGAGTCAATGAATTAAACCAAGAGGAGGAAGGGGAATAAGACAAGCAGGACAAAGGTGAAGTGATATCGCCAAAGGATCCCCTTACAGAGGATGAGACGTCAAAGAAAAGGAAGGTTTCTCCATAGAAACCCTCCACGCGGAAGAAGTCCCAAGCCAATAAGCCTCGGTCACAGAATGTGCTCACAATGGATGATATCCAACTCATCATCATAGCTATAGAAGATGCCTCAGAGGATATCCTGCAGATACATGAAGAGAAGAAAGCTACACTATATGATAGAATCAATAAAGAACTGAAAGACATCCAACAAGCCATCCATTTGAGTTGCATAGTGTATATTATGCCATCTTGAGAAGAGAGTGTGGAATTGGGGGATGAGCCCACCCAGTTGTGAAGATTAGCATATGCAATAGAGACTTGACTTCTTCGAGTCGAAAAAGAAAAGGAGGAGGCCACATGTAACATCCCCAACCCTCTAGAGACTGGGTAATGCCACTACTGCAGAATATACACTTATATATATAGCATGCATTTTAATGAATGAAAACACTTAACACAGAGTAATCACATAATTACTACTAACATATACAATCAATGAAACTAACATTAATTCATATACACCACGTAAGACATGATAAACATTCGAGCATCGCAAAACATGCATAAAATACATAATTAATCACATAAATGATACTTATCTTTTAGATGGAGTGAATCCACCAACTGTGTGTAGAAATTCCACAAACCTCCAAGACTTAGACTAAATGGCTCATCAATCTCAGTAGTAGGTCACCCCTGATATGGGACTAAACTCCACTGGACAAGGGAATTCTAAGCCTCGCAAGGACAACAAGGAAGTTGCACAAAGCAACAGGAAGGATCTTTTATCCTAGGAGACACTTACGCCCACAACACACAGACCCTCATTCCACACACACCTGCTCCACCCCAGGAGAGTACACCTTTACTACTACAAGTCCATCAGCCAGTACACCTCCCTTACCTTGAAATTCAACAACAAGCTGGACCGAAAGTCTAGAATATTGTGGCTGCTACGGGACTCCCTTCCAGGAGAACTCACTTCCCAATAGACTCTCTCACCTAGGAGAGATACTCACAGTTCTGATAACCAGTCTTCGACTCAGCTACAGCTAGGTATGGTTGACAACAACAACAACAACAATAGTTAATGACAACAGGGAAAAAAAATGGGCATGGACACCCAAAAAGGCAACAACCTAATGCTAAGTCCCAACATAGATTAGGAAACTACAATGGTGTCAAGATTCACTAGAAACAACACAGGACGAACATCCCAGTTTCTGGTTTTAGAGATGCGTGAGGGTATGTCATGGGTCAGTACAATTCAGGAAAAATAGAAGGCATCAACCCAAAATGATTCTAGTACAGACTCTAGAATGGAAAAAAGACTCAAGAAAATGATGGCAGAATGACTCTTGAATCCCCCAACACGATCTTCCACTTCAACCTTAGCTGCATGAGCCCAGGTCGACACTTGTCTTCCTAGAGTTGCATGCACTCAATTAAGCCCACGTCCCATTTTCCAGGAACTTAGGATAACAAACATATAATGTTCACTTTAGTCTTCAGGAAATAATATTAAAATATTATTCTTCTAGAGGTAAGCCCCCTAGATTATCCCCTAGGCCCAATACTTAGCTCCCCTTCCTTACCCTACCTACTGAAGCTTATTCCCCCATAACTCTTCTTCATGGTTGGTCTACATGTAGCAATGCTTATATTTTTATTAATGTTTTGCATAATTACATATACAAAAATCAGGCTCATTGGCCTTGGCATCTGGCTCACTAGCATAATAACACATAAGTCTTTCAGCTTACAAACACTTGGCTCACCATCCTGTAAGAAAAATTACAATTCATAAGGGGCTCGGCCTTGGGGTATTATGATCCCCTCCCCTTGTTTTTTCATTGTCCTCAATGCAACTTATTTACAAAACAACAACAAGATTTCCAAAATCTTCAAAAAGATGTGGGTACTCTGCCTGCATAACATCTTCATGCTTCCATGTTGCGTCCTCAGGACCGTACCAGGTCCATTGGACTTTTACAAGTCCTATAGCTTGATTCTGGATCTGCTTGCTTTTCTAGTCTAGTATACACATCGAATGCACCTACAAGCCGCCTTCTTGTTCCACCTGAATCACATTCCAATCGATTATATGATTAACATAATGTATATATTTATTAAGCAATGAAATTTGAAACACATTATGTACAGTCATGGATGCAGGAAATGCAAGTATATATGAAACTGGTCCAATCCTTTCTAGGATTTCAAATGGCCCACAAAATCTAGCTGCCAACTTGGAACAGTTTCACAACTTCAGGGAAGTTATGTTATCTTTTACTTTCATAAAAACATGATCACCCACATTGAACTCCCTATGGATCATGTTCTTATCATTCTAACTCTTCTTCCTATCTTGGGAAGCTTTCAAATTCTTCTTAATCTTCATCATTTTCTCTTCCATTTCCTTGATTAACTATATCCCAACTACTGCTCTATTAGTTGGATTGTCCCAACTTACCGGAGTATTGCACTTTCTTCCATAAAGTGCTTCAAATGGGCTCATCTTCAATGATGCTTGATACCCATTGTTGTAGGCAAATTATACCAAGTGTAGGTAGTCTTCCCATTTAGATGGCTTGTCCATCACATACATCCTTAACATGTCCTCTATCACTTGGTTCATCCTCTCTGTCTGCCCATCAAACTTAGGATGATAAGTAGTGATGTAGTTTAGATTCGTTCTGAACCCTTTGAATCACCCTTTCTAGATTTTTGAGGTGAATTTCGGGTCCCTGTCAAACACAATTGTCTTCGGAATACCGTGCAATCATTTTATTTCCCTTAAAAAGATATCAACAATCTTAGTTTCCTTGCGATTAGTCTTTAGTGGAATAAAATGGGCAGATTTTGTAAGCTTGTCCACCACCACCATGATTGAATCATGCTGCTTTCCAGTTCTGGGAAATCCTGTGATGAAATCCATTGTCACTACCTCCCACTTCCACTCAGGGATGGGTAAATTCTGTAGCAACCCTGTTGGGTGCCTATGCTCAGCTTTAAGCTTCTGACACTCCATACATCTCGTGATGTATTCTACAATTTCCTTTTTCATACCTAGCCAAAAGTAATGTCTCTTGACTGCTACCACAATTTTTTGATATCCATGGTGCCCTGAACAAGGCGCATTATGCATTTAATTCAAAATAATAATTTTCAATTCCTAGACATTAGGTACATAAATTTTGTTCTTGTACAAAAGTGTCCCATCAAATCCCAACTTATAATCTTCCACTTTCTGTAGCATCTTACCATGTTGTAGCTTTGCTACCAAATCCATGTACTGCAAATCTACATTTGTAGCTTCTAAAATTGTTCCTTTAATATTAGTTCGGTACATGCTAATGGTTGAAGAATGCAATTCATGCACTCTCCTGCTGAGTGCATTGGCCACTTTGTTCTCCTTTCCTTTGATATGCTTGATATCAAAGTCATACTCACAAAGAAACTCCAACCACCTACTCTTCCTAGAATTCAAAGTTGGTTGATCAAAGAAATACTTAAGACCGCTATGGTCTATCCTCAGTTCAAACCTCCTTCCCATGAGGTAATGCCTCCATTTCTTTAGAGCGTGTACAGTGGCTGCCAACTCCAAATAATGAGTTTCATAGTTTCTTTCATTCTCTTTCAACTTTCTGGATTCATAACAAATTATGAATCCATTCTAACTGAGGACTCCTCCCATTCCTTCTTTGCATACATCTGTACACACTACAAAGTCTTCATTTGGATATACAATCCTCAGGATTGGAGCACTGGTTAATAGTTGCTTCAATCGCTTGAATCTCTTCTCACATTCTTCATTCCACTGGAACTTCTTCTCCTTCCTTTGCAAGGAAGTGATAGGGTGATATATCCTGGAGAAACCTTCAATGAAAATTCTATAATAGCCATCTAGACCCATAAAGGATATGACTTATTTCACATTCTTTGGCGTTTTCCATTTCTTGATGGCTTCTATCTTCTTAGGATCTACAACTATCCCATCCTTTGAAATGATATGCCCCAAGTAATGGATATTCTTTTGATAAAATGAGCACTTTCTTAATTTATCATACAGTTGATGCTCTCTTAGCACCTGCAACACCATACTAAGATGTTGTTCATGCTCTTCCTCTAACTTGGAATACACCAGGATGTCATCCAAAAATACTATGACAAACTTGTCCATATATTATCTGAACACACCATTCATCAGACACATAAAAACAACAGGGTTCATTTGACAACCCAAATGGCACCACTGTGAATTCATAGTGACCATACCTTGTTATGAAGGCGGCCTTACTGATGTCTTCATCCTTAATTCTTACCTGGTGATATCTTGATCTAAGATCTATTTTTGAAAATATCTTAGCATCCTTCAACTGATCAAAGATATCATTGATCCTTGGTAGAGGATACTTGTTCTTAACAATCACTTTGTTCACTTGTCTAAAATAGATGCACAAACTCAATGTTCCATCCTTATTCTTCACGAACAGGACTGGGGATCCTCAAGGAGACACACTTGGGCATATATAACCCTTCTTCAGAATCTCTTCAAGCTACATTTGCAGTTCTTTCAACTCTGGTGTACTCATTCTGTAAGGAGCTTTTGATACTGGACCTGCTCCAGGCATCAAGTTTATAGAAAATTCAATATCTCTTTTCGGGGGTAGTCCAAGTACCTCCTGGAATACATCTTCAAAATATTTTAATACTTCATGGTATTCAATACTTGATACCTCGTCCTAAGATGCTTCCTCCACATGGGCTGCAAATAATTGACAACCTTTTTTATATCACTTCTTCAACTGCATTGATGAGATTTCTCTAACTGTAACTTCCTTGCAAATTCCTTAGATTGTTCTCCGATTTCCTTCCTCATCCAGGCAAGTGAATGCCTTGTTAATATAATCCAAGGTGGCATGGTGTTGGTCCATCCAATCCATCCCAATTAGACAGTCATAAGAACCTAAAGGTAAAATGTTCAATTCAACTCTCGTGCTCATTCTGTTCATTTCCACTCGACAATACTTAACCAATTCTGTAACCTTTCTCTTGGTTCGTGTAGCCAGCTGCACTAATCAAGATTTTCCATGTTTGTTTCTCTACAATTGAAAATTTTCCACCACTCTAGGATCTACATAACTATGGCTAGCCCTTGAGTCAATTAAAATAGTAAAGACATGGTTGTTGATCATACCTTCCACTTCAATCATGTGCGATTGATATTATGCTTGTATGTTGTCCAGGGCTGAGTAGATCCTTGGTATTCTATTGCCCATGTCCTCCACTGTTTCTGCCTATTGAACATTGTGGACAACTCTCACTTTGTCATTTCTATGGGGGAAATATCAGTACCTATGATTTCCTTCACAGCCCCAACATCCCATAGGTGGTTGTCTTGGCATTTGTCCACCCACTTCAACCTTCTTGCACTCTCTAAAAGGTGGTTGTCCATGAGGACTTCTCCTGAAAAATGGTGGTTTGTTTCCCTTTTTCCTCTCCTCCCTCTTAAACATCTTCTTGTCTTCCCAAGATTTTTGGAAAGTAGGATTTTCTTTTTGATGATCATATAAGCATTTTTCTCTCCTTAAATTTTCTTCCACAGTCTTTGGGTCATCATATTGGATCTTGTCACTGATGTAAGAACTCTTTCATCTTTTTGTCATAGTACCTATTAGTTAATTACTTCTTTTCAAAATGATTCTTGTACTCCTTCCAAGTAATATTCTTCTCTCTAACATGTTGTATAAGCATTTTTCTCTCCTTAAATTTTCTTCCACAGTCTTTGGGTCATCATATTGGATCTTGTCACTGATCAAAGAACTCTTTCATCTTTTTGTCATAGTACCTATTAGTTAATTACTTCTTTTCAAAATGATTCTTGTACTCCCTCCAAGTAATATTCTTCTCTCTAACGTGTTGTACTTGCACAAGATGCTCCCACCATATGGATGCCTTTTCTTTAAGTTGGTAAATGGCAATTATTCCCTCTGCATGAGAAGAATAGTTCTACAGTTGGAAATATTTTGTCATGCCCAACATCCATGTCTTAGCATCTTCATCTTCCTTGTGTTCTCCATCAAACGTAGGAGGTTTAATCTTGTTCATTTCACCTTTCAATTCATCCATTCTAGATCTCCTATGTTTTATGGTAGGAGATGGGCTTGAACTACTGTGTGCCTCCTTATTAGAATGTTTCGAGGAGTGATGATGATGTTTGCTAATGCTTCTTGATCTTATTTTCCTCTCAGGATTTTTGCGACTCCTTGTTTTTCTTGAGTCACTCTCCTTATCTGATTTCCTTTCGATTCTTTCTAGAATCTACATCAAATTTAAGTTTAACTTTCCTTGTTGATCCTTGGATTCATTAGATTTATATTATCATCTCAATGAGCCTGGGAATCCTTCTACAATCGTTCAATGATTTTCATCATACGCCCTTCCTTGTCCATCTCTCCTCCATGCCCATTGGAGTTCGATTCTTCCTCTCCTAAATGGACATCCATTCCTTTTACTTCATTCTATGAACTGGAAGCATTATGTGCCTCCTCCATTTCTCTCCACTCTATGGAAATTCATTGCAGTCCTGACACTTGTTTAACTTTGTAAAACACAACGTGTATTCAACCGGAATTTGTTAGGCCATCATTCCTTAACAATTCCCACAACATTCATAAACCAATATAATTTAAGAAAACGTTTATATTTAATTATTCTTTCCGATCTCTTCTCTGCTCTGTAATAAATTTTTGGCACTATCCCCTTTCTCTCAGTCCCCAACCCATGTGATCATGTACCGTGACCAAGATCATAGTCAAAAGGTGCTTAATTGGGCCTTCTAATTCATAATTTTTTCAAAGCACAATACAATAATCCCTTGGAGTTTGGATTACCGAACTTGCGAAGTAGGGAATATCTTCAGTCCCTATATACCTATCATCTAATGATTGATACTTACTATCGAACCTCAGGTGTCCGATTTCCAGGACTTTGAGTCTTTGGGACTTCGGAGCTTCAGAGGATATCACATCCACACATCTGAACTGTTAATATCCAAACATTTCCAATCACCTTTGGTGATGTGATTACGTTACATCACTTAATGTTTTCTCAATTGCAGGGGTATGCAATGGTGGTTTGGAGTAACCTACCTTTCATCCTGCAATTCTTCTAACGTTGACAGGTAACCCCTTGGTGAAACCGTGGTTTGGATTGCGGGACCACCTTGGATAATTAACTTTCATGCGACTTGGGTCCCCGCAATTCCTTCTGGTCGTCGATATTGATGTATCATGATCAATGCCAGTGTGATTCCTCTGAACTTTAACTATGTTACGTAACCTAGGGCCCCACTAACGTTGCTCATACATGATTCCACATGGAAGAATACTAATGGCTAATATGTGGCCCATGCACTACATTGAAAATGCCATTTCAATATTCCATGGGTTTGAAACCCATTGACATGTGGAACACATACTATGTGTCCATGTCACCTCCAAGTGACGTCCTCATGACTCACCACTTCGGCTCTTCGGGTCTTCGAAACTTCAGGCTCCGGGAGTTTCAACTCCTCTACACTCGCTTTTGCCCAGAGTGTTTTTTCCCGGATTTCATGATCTACTGATGCATGTCCTCCTTCATAATCAATGGTTATGAGTGACTTTATCACTTCAAGCTCCGAGAGTTTCAAAATCACAACACTTTCCTCCTCCTGAAGTACTTCCACCCGAAGTACACGATCTCTTGATGTGTTTCCTTTGCAACGGATAGTTGTGATCTACTTCGGGACTTCAAAAGTTTGTCACACTCCACACTTGAAATATTCCAAAGTGATTTTCCTTTTCTTACCTAGACAGAGATCTAATGGTCCAAACTCCTTCCAACAACAAATCTGACGACTGTTGTCGCTCCTCCTCCTGAGCTTCATCTCTCGAACCCCTTCTCCTTAGAGGTTTGCTTTGAAACTTAGTCAACTTTTGGATTTGTGCACTCCTTGCAACAAATCTTCACGTCCCTTCATGAGAAAATCAATCTATTTCTCTCGATATTTTTGAGTCAAAGACTCTGTCAACGCACTCCTTGCACCCAGAGACACTCTGAACCTCGAAGTTTGTCCCTTTCAACAACAATTCACTTTGAAATATTTGTCTCGTTAACCACCAACATGGCCCATCCAGGCTTAGTGTTGTAACCATACTCTGATACCATATTGTAACATCCCTGGCCCTCTAGACATCGGGTAATGCCACTACTGCGGAATATACACTTATATATATAACATGCATTTTAATGAATGAAAACACTTTACACAGAGTAATCATGAAATTACTACTACCATATACAATCAATGAAACTAACATTAATTCATATACATCATGTAAGACATGATAAACATTCAAGCATAAAAAAACATGCATAAAATACATAATTAATCACATAAATGATACTTATATTTTAGTTGGAGTGAATCCACCAACTGTGTGCAAACCTTCCACAAACCTCCCAGCCTTAGACTGCACTGCTCATCACTCTCAACAGTAGGTCACCCCCGAAATGGGACTAAAATCCACTAGGCAAGGGAATTCTAGGCTTGGCAAGGACAACAAGGAAGTTGAACAAAGAAATAGGAAGGATATTTTATCCCAGGAGCCACTTACACCCACAATACAAAGACCCTCATTCCGCACACACCTGCTCCACCCCAAGAGAGTACACCTTCACTACTACAATTCCATCGACCAGTACACCTCCCTTACCTTGGGCTTCAGCAACAGGCTGTACCAAAAGTCTCAGAATATCGTGGTTTCTACGAGACTCCCTTCCAGGAGAACTCACTTTCCAATAGAATCTCTCACCTGGGAGTGTTTCTCACAGGTATGATAATCAGTCTTAGACTCAGCTACAGTCAAGTACGATTGACAACAACAACAACAGTTAACGACAATAGGGAAAAAAAATGGGTATGGACACCCAAAAGGGCAACAACCTAATGCTAAGTCCCAACACAGCTCAGTAAACTACAATGGCGTTGGAATTCATAGGAAACAACACAAGAAGGACATACTCGTTTCTAGTTTTAGAGATGTGTAAGGGTATGCCGCAGGTCAATACAATTCAGAAAAAATAGAAGGAAGCAACCCAAAATGGTTTTGGTACAAACTCTAGAATGACAGAATGACTCAGGAAAATGATGGCAGAATGACTCCTGAAACCCCCAAAATGAGCTAACGCTTCATCTTTAGCTGCATGAGACCAGGTCAACACTTGACTTCCTAGAGCTGCATGTGTTCCATTAATCCCAGATCCCATTTTCCAGGAACTTAGGATAACAAGCATATAATGTTCACTTTAGTCTTCAGGAAATAATATTAAAATATTATTCCTCTAGAGGTAAGCCCCCTAGATTAGCCCCTAGGCCCAATACTTAGCCCCCCTTCCTTACCTACCTAGTGAATCTTAGTCCCCCATAAATATTCTTCATGGTCGGTCTACATGTAGCAGTGTTTATATTTTTATTAATGTTCTGCATAATTACATATACAAAAATCATGCTCATTGGCCTTGGCATCTGGCTCACCAGCCTAATAACACATAAGTCTTTCAGCTTACAACCACTTGGCTCACCAAACTATAAGAAAAATTACAATTCATAAGGGGCTTAGTCTTGGGGTATTACACCAAAGAGGCCTTGAAGCAAGAAAAGGAGGAGGCCTTAGAGAAACTTTTGGTTGCATAGCAAGAGAAAGATGACTTTAGGTTGAATTTCGAAGAGGACAAAGAGAAAATACAGAAAGAGAAAGACCAGTCTCTTGCAGAGCAGACTGTTGTAAGAGAAGTAGTGACTAGAGCACTTCACTCTTTATCAGGCTTGGCACATATGGAAGAAGAGACAACTGAGAGCCAAGTGGGGAAGCCCGTTGAGTCCATTTAGAAGCTTCAAGCAAGAGTAGCAGAGTTAGAACTTCAAGCAGTGTCGGGCACTCTGAAAGAAGTGCGATATCAAAGGGAATAAACTACCAGGAGTGTAGTAGAAAGAATCAAGGCATTGGCCTCAAAATGTAAGCAACTAAGTGACCAAAGTGTGTAGACCTATGAGCACCTCCCAGAAGACCTGGATCTGAGGAGATTGGAAGCACATCTTCAGGAGGTGAAGCAACAGGAATCTACAGTGAAAGCATAAATGAAACTATTGAATGAAGTTGAGAATATGAAGAGGTCGCAGGAGCAACATGCAATTCATCAGCAGGTCACTGCCATCTAGATTATAGTTATGGAGGTGACACAAAGACTCCCAGCTGGTGCAAGATGAAACCTGCACACTTTTTGAATAACTTGAGGGACAAGGCTCACAGTTGGAACAGGTGGCCACAATAGTGGAACAATGCCTAGAAGGGCCTATCACCAAGCAAGTAATTCAGGAGTTCATCGAGTAGGAGGCTCTGGCGAACCAACAAGTCAATCCATCTCGAGCTAAGCTTGAGGCCTTTGAAGCAGTATTCCCCAGATCGGAGTGAATCAGGATGAGTCACAGATGAGTGTTGGGGGATTTTTGTCCCTTGACCAAGTTTTGAGAGAACATTGGTCATGTTTGACCATTTTTGGGACTTTGACAGATAGGTCGAAGACGGAGCACCCAGGTGAAGTGGAGATTGTGGGATCTCACCCTTTTTGTGGGTTTTTTGGGCTTTTAGGGTTTATGTAACGGGTATGGGATGTTGACCCATGGTTTTACTCATGTTTAGGCCCTTTTGTAAATGTATAAATAGATATCTAAGTGATGTAAGAAGTACTATAATTGGCTTAGTGCAAGAGGTCATTGGCTTAGTGCACAACTAGGGTATGTTAAGACTTGCAGAGCTAAGTGAAAGTGACTGTGTAAGACTTTGTATCATGACCTGCTTTTGTGGAAGGTGGATCTAGTGCATTGTGCATAGATCAATTGTCTAGTGTAGAGTGAGATCTGTGGCTATGTTCTTGTAAGAATATTTTAGGAAACTAATAAATAAGAAGAAGAGTTGGTGTACGTATCCCCACACCAGGGTGAACCACGTATATCCTGTGTCAATGTGATTTGTGCAATATTGTTCATGGTGTTTATGTATCTACTTTCTTAGTGCATTGTTCCTGATGTATGATAGATAGATCTATGAATTCTTAGTGCTTTATGATGTGAATGAATGTTATATCTAATCTTATCCTAAGTTCTTAGAAGTGTTTGATCTGTTTATTACAGTTTTTTTTTCTATATTTAGGGTTTAATCTGTGATGTGAATGGAAGTTAGGAACTAATGCATATTGATTAGCTAAGTGTTATGTTAAGTGTTTTAATCACAGATCTGTGTCCAACTAGGTTGTAGACACCTGATTCCTACAACCCCCCCTGCCTCTACATTGGGTGAGACATTATCTGCTTCGCAGGTGTTTCCGAAAGGGCCGGTAGTTAGGGTTTTGTTGGTGCACCGTTGAAGCGTTGAACCATGGGTCTACCCCTGTACCAACAGACCTTGTCCATCTTGAAGGAGAATTTTCCCAAGTTGGTGTATATATTGTGCTATTGCAGGGTGTGCAGAACCTATTAATATGATGCAAGTGTTCTTCCCATGTCTTGTTGTAAATGAGGATGTCATCCAGATACATCACTACAAAATTATTGGTGAATGGTCACTGGATATCATCCATCATCCTCATGAAAGTGGTTGGATCATTTGTCAAATGAAAGGGCATGACCAACCATTCAAAAATATCTTCCTTTGACTTGAAGGTGGTATTACATACATGTCTCTTCTCTATCAGGACCTGGTGGTAGCCAGACTTCAAATCAGTCTTACTGAAGTATTTGGACCATGTGACTTGATCAAGGAGGTCGTCGATTCAGGGAATCAACTACTTGGTTTTTACTGTGATTTTATTCAGAGCTTGATAATCAATGCAGAGTTGCTAAGTTCCATCTTTCTTTTGTACCACCATGATTGGTCTCCCACAAGGCGACAAGATGGGACGACAGAATAGTTCTTAGATCTACCACTTTATCTCCTCATTCTCTAATGGAGAGCAGCGATGGACTAGATGATTGGGCAGCGATACGCTATGGGTCAGATCGATGGGATGCTTGAACTGACAGTGCAGAGGAACCTTGTAGAGAGGAGAAGATACCCAAGTATTCTTCCACGACCTTATCCACTTGCTTCTACTATGTGTAGAGGTTGGACGTGGAGGCCCTGGATGTGGTTGCGATATTTCTCTCATTTTGAGAGTCAATAATGAAGAAGATAAACTTCCCTGTATGATAGATGCCCTTCTTTCATTTCTTGGCTGAGATCAAGGAAATATCACTAGGTAGAAATACCTCGGGTATCCTATACGATTTCTTGTTCAAAGTAATAAATACACTATGAGGTCTAGACTGATATACAAAATGACGTTTCCATAAATACGGTTGGCCTAAAAGAACATTACAAACTTCAAGAGGGGCCACATCAAACAATACCTCATCTTTGAAGGGCTTGATGTCATATTACAGGAGACATTGTTGGTTGACGTAGATGTTTCTTCCTTGGCGGATCCATTCAATTTTGTAGGGTTGCAGGTGCGGCATTATCGACAGGGCGAGTTGCTTGAAAACCTCTGCTGAGATGAGGATTTTCTGGCTACCTATATCAACGATGAAGTGCAGCGAGGTACCCTTCACCCACATCTATGAATGAAAAAGGTGCTCACCTTCATTTGGCTCATCTTGTTCACTGGGCTAGAGCTTGGTGGTAGAAATGGTAACACTGGTTTCTACATCCATGATCCATCTCCCCCTTTCTAGTTATAACTCAGAGTCAGAATCCGCATATGATTCAGAGGATTTCACCTCAGCCACCAACGACGTCTTTGAGAAGAAATCAACATTGTTATGTCAGGGGCTCTTATGGAAGTCGCACCACTTCCCGATATCTTTCATTGTCTTTCTGGTGTCCTTCTTTGCTTATGGCTTGGATTGGTTGTCCTGAGGTTGTCCATATTTGATTTGTCCTTTGTTTTGCGGGTTGGGGCCTCCCTTTCCTGGATTTTGTTGTGAGGGTTTCCTAGGCCCAAATTGCCACATCTTTTGTTTGAGATTTTGCTCAATTTTTATGACATATCGATAGGCCGTTCCCAAGTATGAGATGTCCAAAAAATCCATTTCATCCTAGATGTATCTATGCATACCATAGAAATACTTGAGCACCAGTTGTTTCTCAGAATGTTTGATAGTGACATTCATGCACAAGGTATGGAAGATATTTGTGAACTCGGGCACTGCTTCGTCTTTTTCCTGCTGCAGTGTGGACCATTTTGTGTACAGGTCATCATAACTTCCAACAGGGTAGTGTTTTTCCTTAATAGCATCCCTGAAAGACTTCTAGGTGACCACAACTAAAAATAATGAGGGTTCCTCTGTTTCCTTTTTCTCACAGAAAGTTTCCCACCAATATTTGACATGCGAAATGACTTTGAGGAGTGCAAAAATAATTATTTCTCTATTTGAGAAGTTATGGAAAGATAAATACCCTTATAGTAGATTCAACCATTTGTCCACAACATCTACGTCTATTTGACCTTAAAATATAGGA
Source organism: Picea engelmannii (assembly GCA_009831015.1). Taxonomy (NCBI): domain Eukaryota; kingdom Viridiplantae; phylum Streptophyta; class Pinopsida; order Pinales; family Pinaceae; genus Picea; species Picea engelmannii. Next base: position 19,078 of record WSFP011439622.1, read on the forward strand.
ATATCAAATTTTATTTGTACCTTGAAGGGGGAAACACCTCCATTTGAGGAAGATGTGTCACCTATTGGTAGCCGCCAAAGGATTTGCACAAAAATATCCATCATCTCGTTCCTTTGTTGCTTGAGGTCTTCCTTGAGAAACATTTTGAAAGGCTCTCATGTCCCATAATCTTTATTTTCTTCCTCCATGAGAGGTCTCTTGGGTGTGCGAGAGATTTTGTGCTCAAGAGAAACAATTTTGAGACCCAATTCTTTTTACCCTGATGATCTGAGATATTTTCATCGAAGTGACTTATAAATAATTGCATTAAATGAGCATAAATTAAAGTGCACCATTAAACAAGGAAAAACTCAATAATGAAGAGACATAAGCATCAAATCTGAACAGAAAAAAAACTTGATAACGGAGTTCATCCATAGTGGACTACGTCTCTGGGTCCTACTCTCAAATGGGTAGGCCTTTTTATTAGCTCATCAAAAGAATTTGGAAAAATACATAAGTATGCCTCATTCTGAAATCAAGTTGCAGAAGTTTTTATCAGATCAGAAAACAGACAACACCATTGAATTCATGGCATCGAATTACCCAAAAATGATTGTCTTCAACCTTCAATATGACTATGGCACTCCGAGGCCCAAGAGAAATTTTTTCTCGATTTTCGTTCCCTCCAACCCGCAATAAATGTTGAGAAATTTGTCTCGGAAATCATGTCGGTTCATACCCTTACACACCCCTCTCCACCAACACTGGAAAGATTCACTTTTTAAACAAAAAACTTGACTTTGTAATCAACAGAATCCATTGGCCATTTGGTTAGTGGAGCAAGTGTTAAGGAGTTGATTGAGGGGGAGGTCTCGGGGTCAAACCCATGGGCCTCCCCTTTTGTCTTGTTGATTGTAACACACACACACATATATTTATTTTTTTATACAAGTTGGTTCTACCAAATTTAGCGGTGGTTCTGGATGTCGGTTTGTCGTTAGATTTGGCAGAACTACCAATATATATATATATATATATATATTTGAAATTTCATTCTCAGGCTGTCATTGTGAATTTTCCCAATGCCACGTGGTAGGCCATGACTGGGCCATGTGGCACCCGATCATTGGGCCATGTCAATCAATTATATGATCACCTGCCACATTAGCGTACGACCTTCCACGTCAGCATACGACCTACCATGTCAGCCTGCGACATCATCATATGGTCTGCCATGTGGCTATATGGAATTCCCTATGGTGCATTTTTACTGGTCCAAGGAATGACCCGAAAAGGCCAAATATGAGCGACATGTGGAAACCTATGGTGCTGCCACATCACCATGTTGATGTTAGCATGACACGTGTCACCTCTTGCACGTGCCACGTATGTTGTGCAGATGTTTATTTCATCTAGACTGATGCTGACGTCAATAGTACAGATGTTGACTCATCCCTTACTAACTGGACTAGGTTGACCAAAATTTGATCGCGAATATATTTCAATCTGTAACTCTGTTTGACGAGACATTTGAATCGTTGGAAATATTGTGACACGCTCTTCGCGATGATGTCATTTTCATTGAGTTTTGAGAACTTTGAATGTTTTTCCTTTCTTTATCTACTGAGGCCATTCTGAGCTTCCTAAGTTGGCTTTGTGATTTCTGAGTTGTCCTTA
>ML868660.1:0-11587 GCA_009831015.1 Picea engelmannii
AAGGAAAAAGTGGGCACAAATCCCAAGGAAGATATTTGTTTCATTTTTGGGTTGTTTTTTTGTTGTGGGAGGTCGTACTATACAGATCTATACAGTTTGTACAGCAAGTGAAAGTGGCACGCAAATCGAGGTACCTTTGGCACAATTTTCGAGGCAGATTCCATATTTGTGTTTGATGTTTTGGGTTGTACAGAACATTTCATACAACTAATTGTTGGCATGGATTTCGAGGTACAGAACATGTCGTACAGCAGTAGGGATTTAGCATGGATTACGAGATAGATTTTAGGATTGTTTTAGTGTGTTGTAAGTAGACTTTTCTTGGCTGGAAATTGTGATTATGTTGTTGTTATGTACTTTCCTAAAGCTAAATAATAAGATCTCTCTCTCTCTCTCTCTCTCTCTCTCTCTCTCTCTCTCTCTCTCGTTGGGTTTCCCCACATTGGGGTTTTCCCTCTCATTTGCCTAAATTTCTGAGTTTTATGGGTTGTTGTCCATTGTGTTTATTTATGTTGCATATTTGCTTAGCAATGTGTTTTTCTGCTTATGGTAATTTCTAAATATGGGTTTGGGACATTTCGGAAGTTCATGAAAGACAGTAACTATCTCTAGGTTGCTAAGTGTTTGATAGAAATTTTAGCTTGTTGATTTTTGTCATTAAAATCTACAATCATCGATGAAGAGCACATAGTACAATTATCCACTCAAGGAAGCAACAGACATAGGTCCACAAACATATGTATGTATCAAGTCCAAGATCCCCTTGGATCTATTGTCATTGCTCGAAAATCACTCCTTGACATTCTTGCCAAGATCACAACCTCTGAAAACGTCATCATGCTCAATATGTATCTCTGGAAGGCATGTCATCATCTTCCTCGGAGTGCGAAGAGCTCTATAATGTAAATGAACAAGTCTCCTATGTCATAGCTCGCTCAAGCTCATAGTATCATGTAACAAGGCATGTATCTCCCATTCAGCCTTCTCTTCATCGGTTGTTGTTGCTCGTAGAGTTGCTTCTATTAACTTCAATAGGTCACTCTCTTCTAGAGTGATGTGTAATCTTGACTTTCAGGAGCTGAAGTTACTTGATCCATCAAGCCTGTCTTCTACCAAAGTTATGTGCCTCATGGCTTATAGATTCTTCACAAACCCTAATGGCTAGGCTAGAAACCTTAGCTTCAGAAAAACCCGACGGCTAGAAACCCTAGGTTTCATTATACTTATGACTACCAACAAGAAGCCTTGGAGAGTCAAAAGAACCCCAGTGAGCTGCAAAAAATTCCCCAATGTCCTACAGAAACCCTAGAAACTGAAATCTGCAGAAAGGCCGAAAATCCAAACTTCTTTAATTTTCAATCTGAAAGTTGCAAGTGATGTGCTGGACTAGGCCATACTTGCCCGTAAAGAATTTAGGCCTAATGCTTCAAGGGAAAGTGCTAAAATTAGCTTGACAAGGAAAAGGGTAAGGATCATTTTTGTAGTTGCAGCAAGAAGGTGACGACTAGCTTGGAAAGGTGTTGGAGTAGCTTGTGCAATGGCTCTTTCATGAACACTGCTCTAATAACATGTTGAATTTTTAATGATGCCTCAAACACATGTATTTTCTTTTCAATTTAGCATGAACTTGAACCATAAACAATGCATCAACACAATAGTTGCAGTAACCAAGATCAGAAGAAGAATAACCATGCACAAGACACAAGAAGTTATCTTGGGAAAACCCTTCTCAAACAAGGGAAAAATCCATCAATCCTTTACTATATTTCCAAGAGAAGAACCTTCACACCATAAACCCTAGCACACACAAGAGGGTGCTCTATGACCAAGAAAGATAACACATAGAAAAGAGTATGCACCAAATTTCAGCTCACCAAGTTAAGTGTTGACTGAATATGAGATATGATCCACAATGGGGATGTATCTCTCTAATAAATACATGACCTAACTCATCAAATAGATGTGTCTATTGGCAGAATAGGGCCGACTTGTACAACTCAATAATATAATTAATATTTTACACAATATTAATTATCTTTACACAGTAGGGCCGACTTGTACCCTTCACAATACAAATTAGGGTTTCACAATAGTCTTACAAATTGAAAATCTAGCAAGGGGTCTCACACATACTCTAGTGCTCTGCCACTATGGACAAGTCCACATGTGCTCAACAACAAGGGATGTCACTCTCAAACAGATCAATTCAACTAAATCCATAGGAGTACGAAGTAGAGAGCCATCTCAAGCCAACTCAACTAAGTCCATAGGAGTACGACAGGAGACCATCTCAAGTCATCTCAACTCAGTCCATAGGAGCACAACAAGAGACCAACACAAGTCATCTCAACTCAGTCGAGAGGAGTAAGACTCACCTATCACATAGGAGTTCTCACAGATCATCTCAACTCAGTCCAGAGGAGTACGATCTGGAGGATGTCTCATGAAGCTACAATCATCAACATATCTTTCAAGGACATTATCAATTTCTTCCAACCAATCTGATAATGCATCTTCATTTACTGTGGGAGAAAAGGGTTCTCGTTTCTCTACCTCAATATGCATGTTGAGTGGAACTGATGTAGTTGAAATGATATTTGAGGTAGCTAATATTTTAGAGAAGGAAATTGGGTATTATTATGATAGGATTTCATATATGTCAGTCTCTGTTGATGTGCCCTGGTGACTTTAATGCTTGAACTAAGAATTTTTTAGTAATAGGTTTAGATACTTGAGGTTGAGGAGCCTGGAGTTGAAGGAGTCAACTTCATAAGTGATGATGAGGTTGTCTTCCTAGTATTCTTCTTTTTCTTAATGGTCTTCCAATAGTTTTCCTTATCTAGGATCGATTGTGTAGCTTGGATATTTCTTGCAATCCTTTGCAAAGTGTCCATATTCATGACAAATCTTGTGCTTAAAGGGAAATTGTTCATAGTCCATTGATGAATGTGCTTATAGTTGTCCAAGGTCAACAAAATTTCTTATATAAGGCATTTTTTTAGATCCAACCCCACACAATTTATTTCACATGCAAACATACCATCCTTTGTTTTAGATTTATCTATATAATGACCCATGGTATCACCAATGATATGCATCATATCTTCATTCCAACATTGGAGAGGAAGGTGAGGAAGATGAAACCAAATTAGGACAACTAAAGGAACATCATGTTCATTATTAAATTACGGCGTCCGTTGATTTAAATACATTCCTATGGTTCTGAAGAAGTATGGCGATTTCTGAAAATGAGGTCCATGTTTTCTTTGGCTTCGAACAAAAATGCATAGAAATCCCTGCCATAGAAGTAATGTGTCGGTTCTCCTTTGATCAACACTTGCCAATTTGTCTAATTATAAACCCAGTTTTCCATAGATCTAGGTGATGGTCATATTCTAGTGAATTTCCCAATCATGCTATGATCTACCAAAGCCAAACCCATATGCTAAGAGGAGGAGGTAGACGATGTGACTTTGAGAATACTCTCTAATTTCTTCACAAACCACAAATAATAGGGTTTTGGGGCCTTTCCCAATGCTGAAACCAACCCCTGTAATGCAAGGTATTATAGATCTGGAGAGGGAGGGTGACCCCCTCTAGGATCATGATCCATAGCTGAACCCTGGGTTGATATGAAAGGTGTGCACTCATATAGGGGTCACAATTTTTGGCAAAACTGTCATTTTGGGTATGTCTTTTTTATGATCCCTTTTTAAGTTAAATCCAAGATATTTTGATATTACAAATATTGAGGTGGTGAGTGTTAGGTTAAACTTGACTCGGTAAAATAGTCAAAGTTGTTAGGTCAATAGTGTTGGTTTCAAGAACATGGTTTTGGTAGCTCGTGATTTCACTGGCCATTATTTGCATGTAATAAAGCCTTTAAAAGGTTGGTAATACTCCATTGTAATTTGAGTAATTGAGTGAGGAAGGCTCACTTGGTCGGGGCCAAGATGTTTTCCAGCTTGGCTGGGTTTGGCCAAGGGACTATAGATCTATTAGTTGGTTTTTCCCACTTTGGTTTTTCTAGGATAGATCTCGTGGATGATTTATGCATTTTATTGCTATGTTCTGTAATTTTTATCTGTCTCGGTTTTTACATGGTATCAGAGCTCGGTAGGCCTGGACTCTCTAGTGAGAGTGTTCTGGGTGTTTCGTAGATGGTGCATGATTCTGTACATGAAGACATTGATGGCTCTTAGAGGATCGACTTAATCCGAATAAATCTGTAAGTGGTGGGTGATTTTGTTGCTTGAATGCCTAGATCCAATGAAATCGTGCAGATCGAATGAATCTACTATAGATCTAAGGGTAGATCTTTGTTTTGGGGTTTTCAAAGATGCATTTGCAATTGATGTTGGTGATAGATGGTCAGGCAGTTAAGGAGATCAGATCCACCTCGAAGAAAGGCTGCAGGGTTTCCTAGAACGGATCCACGATTGCTTGGTGAGACGCTGAATCGAGAGGAAATTTTTCGTAGATCTCAGAAGGGCATCTTCATCAAAAGACTGCAATTCTTATTTTTTTCTATTTGGGGTATGGATTATGGCGCGTGATAGAGGTGAAGATGACAGGGTGCCTAGAAATGGGAGTTTTTTTACCCGATTTCGCGATTTTATAGTTGAATCATGGAAACAACATGCAACGAGGATATGGATCAAGAAAAAGACATAGACTTGAGACTCCTATAGGTCGTGGAAAGATTCGAGGGAACAATTCAGGCCATGGACATCTAGGACTTGAAGAGAAAGGTACCAGAAACTCAACTATGGAGAAGGTTCTGGTGAGATTGGTCAACAAACAACCCATGATGCCAGTGGTTTTCATCGGCAGAAATCTCGTCGACGGCCTAGATCGACTCATGGTCATGCACATCAACAACGAGCTCGTGCCCAAATTGGAGCATCCTCAGAGGATCCAAAAAAACGTGAGAACACTGTAGCGAGGGTTTTCAAACGTGATTCTATGAAGTAAAATTAAGGTTGGTCGACCTGCGATCGAGCTTACAGAATTGCTGACGAGAGCAATGGAGATCGCAGAAAGAAAGGATGGCGCCAAGAAATTTAGGTTGTGCTTGCGGTAGAGCAAAAGATTAATGGCGAAATGCACTGGCTCGATTTTGGCATTTGGTCAAAGTAATGGACTGGGACAGGTTTGTGGAGAATTCAACAGTCTGGAATGCATGCAAAGTGTTTGACAGAATAAGTCAACGAGATGATGTGATGTGAACGAGAACGTTGAGGAAAACATGGAGAGTGATATTATGAATGTGGCCGTAGTATAGAAGTCTTCAAGAAAATGCAAGAAGCAGTGGAGCAATGCAAAGACAAAGGATGGATTACCGAATAACAATAATGAAATTAAAAAAAAAATTATAATTATAATGGAGTTGAACATATTTATTGCATGTAAATGGGCATATGACTGTGAGACTTGTTGTATGTGTATCCCTGGTAAATTGTTGGTAAACTCTAGACGTAGACTTAGATGACATTGGGGCATGTGTCAGATTCACGGATACCCTGGTTATAAACCTAGAGGGGGTAGGGCCTAGAGGTGAGCGGTGAGACTCACTTCGCGGTTTAATCGAATTTGGTCATGGGAAAACCCATGTCAAGTTTAAAAGGGGGAATGTTAGGTTAAACTTGACTTGGTAAAAGAGTCAAAGTTGTTAGGTCAACAATGGTGGTTTCAGGAACATGGTTTTGGTAGCCCATGGTTTGCATGTAATAAAGCCTTTAAAACGCTGGGAATACTCTATTGTAATTGGACGAGGAGTTGAATGGTGAAGGCTCACTTGGTTGGACGAGGAGTTGAATGGTGAAGGCTCACTTGGTTAGGGACAGAATGTTGGCTGGATTGGTCGGGATTAACAAGGGACTAATAGATCTATTAGCTGGTTCTTCTTGCTTTGGGTTTTCCAAAATAAATCTCATATATGTGTTGTTGTCAGCATTGGATGAATTCACTCGTTTTCTATAATCCATGGAGTGAAACTAAGTCCAATATTCTTAAGGTCACAAATGATATCCCCTTTCCATCTAAAGATAAACAAGATTGAGGTTTGAGAGAGGAGGGAAGTTTCATATGGTGGCCTTTGAAATATTTGAAAAAGATGTAGACGGTGTTGTTGAATGCATTAAGGTAGCTTAATTTTATCATGTACTAGTGGATCAATTGGATACTTGCATTGTACTTGACTTTTTTGATTACACACATTTGTTGAGATATTTATATATGTTTGTACTTGATTTTTTATGTATAGAATTGTTTAATGTAAGTTTACATTTTTATAATTAAATCTTTTTTTCTAATTCACATGTGTAACACTTAGTTGATTTTATATACAATATTATTTAATGCAACTTAATTGCATGTATATATTTTAATCTCTTTCTAATTCACATGTATAGTATAGTATTGTTTGATGTGAGTTTGCATGTTTACAATTAACTATGTGTATGATTCACATGTGTGACACTTGTTGATTTTATGTATAGTATTCTTTAATGTAAGTTTACTTCATGTATATATTTTAATCTCCTTCCAATTTACATATGACATTTTTATTCACTATTTAAATTTATAAATTTGTTTCATTGATATTAGATCAACATCAATATTGTACAATGACATCTAATAAATTCTTTATATCATATAAATTTATAATAAATAATAATGAATAACAAAAGTAAAATGAACATGAAACTACTAAACAATAAATCAATATGATTATGTAACCACTAAATTAGTAATAAATATAATAATTATGAAACTACTAAACTAGTAATAAATATATAAACATAGCCTAGAGAGTATGACTTGCCAAAAATATAAAGTTGTTTGAAGATAAAGAGATTCCTCTCAAATGTGTTATTTAGGCCATAAATATTTTGAATGCCTATCCACACATGCAGGAAATAACTATTCCTTGTAGGCAAGGTGAAGTGGAAATAAATAAATAAATAGTCCATGGGCTTTTTTCGATGGCGTTTCACAGGGAACCCCTCTAAAGAAGGCTTAGGAGACATGTTATACCTATATTCAGATTACAATATTTATTTTAAAGTTAGAATTGGTCAAGAAACCAATATTTTTTCTGAAATGAGGGCTTTTAAGCTAGTACTAAAACTAGCACAAGAGTTGGGTGTAACCCAATTACAAATATTTGGAAACTCAATGTTGGTTATCAAATAAAGGCACAAATAAATTGCCTTTAGGAATTTTACATTACAACCCTCGTATGATGAAGTTCTCAATCTACTTAGATATTTAGCATATACATATTTGTCTCTTAATTATAGGATAGGAACAATGTTGCAGATGGGGGCTCTCAAAAGTTGGAGTTGGGATGGACCGGGGAACCTAGATTATTTTAGTAATCCATAATGGACACATTACATAATATAATCATTAACCATGGACCTAGACTTACAACATTTTTAGTGTTTTACCTCAGGTTTTGTATAGCAATGGACTATCACAGTTTATTGGATGAATGGTTAATGTATTACTTTGAATCATTCTTGTTTTTTTGAAGAGGCTACAGATGTCACTGAACATAAACAAAATTCATTTTTTTGTGTGTGATGATGGATCGAACATGGGAATGTCATGTAAAGGGTTAAACAACACTTATGAATGCTATGGGCATATGATTATGTATTTTTGTTATATTAATAAAACTACATAATTTTTTTCCTTGGGAAAAAAAAACAATAACAATCATATCTACTACTATCAATTTAGTCACGTTATAAATGATTATGATTTTGTGGTTTATAATTGGACTAAATATACTACAAATTGACCCTACTTAATAACTTATTAAACCAACAAATATATTGACAGTAATTAATGACTAATTAAACTAGGAAATGTACTACAAGTGAACGAATTCGATCAACAAATAATTGACCTAGTGAAATACTACTAAACTTTGATTGTGTTATAACAGACTACAAATATAACACTATTGGTCCTTTGCACCAAAATAATAGTTTATTTACATGTTTTAGATTTCTTTGCATGCATAAATTAGCCAATTTTCTCTAGTGAAAGTAATAATTTCTTTTTTATTTAATTTTTTTTTCCATGTTGACATGCTCCCACCCTCTAGCTCATAGGCAAGAATGAGATTGTACATTTCCAATCCTAATCAACAATTAGCCCACAAAGAACTCCAATCAACAATCGACTCACGAAGAGCAAACATATCACAAGTGAGAATTGAACCCGAGTGGGGAGGATAACAATTTCTCCTCTCTACCATAATAATAGCTCATTTTTTACTGAATGGGTTTTATTTTGATGGTTGTGTCTGTAAACCCTAGTTTATTGTTTGAAAACAATGGACAATGGTGTTGGGAGGGGGCGATAAACCCCTCCATAGGATGATGCTCTAGTTTTCCAATTGATGGCAGCGGCTTCGATTAAAAACTCAAAGCCCCAATCTTCCAAGTTTGTTAAAAAATTGGATGAGATGCCCAAATACTCACATCTACCTTCCTTGGCTAGGAAGAAAGCGATTGTCCTTGATGATAATGGCCTGATTGTTTAGTTTACAGGAATTTGGCCTTCCCCAAATATGGTTGCAATATGGTTGGAGAAAAACTGGAAGCCACTCATTACAAGTTCCTTCAATCATTTCTTCTATGGAAGAGGGTTTTTACCTTTCTCTTTCATACAAGGAAGATTGAGACCTAATTTTAAGAAGTGGCCCATATTTTTGGGGGCCAAGAGGGATGTATCTCAACAAATTGATCCCTGATTTCAGTCCTAAAAATGATGTCCCATCTATTCCAGTGTGGTTTCGGCATCCACATCTTCTTCTCCACTATTGAAGCGATGATGCCCTTCGTTGTATAGGAAACTCTATCGAAAGGTACATTGATCGGGTCGAGACAAAGGAGAACATTTTCTCTTGCACAAGGATTTGTGTTGAATTAAATCTTGAGAAAAGGATCCCTGAAGCAGTGATTATCTCTATGAACAACTAGGCAACATGTTGAACAAATTGATTATGAATAGCTCCCATTTAAGTGCAAAATATGTCATGAATATGGACATTTTACCAAAAATTGCAAGAAGGAAGACTCATATTCCCCTCCTTGTACGAATAAGAAATAATAGTGGAAAGTGGTATCAAGAAAATTTGGTATGGCAACAGTAGGGTTCTACCCCCCTAGATCTTTTGCGGGTACATCTCATGGCGGATCTCATCCCTCGATTAAAAACCCTGAAAAAACTCCACTAGTTGTGGCCCCTTCAACAAAAAATAACTTTGAAACTTTATCCAATCTTGTGGATAGTAGTGAAGATGTCATCCTAATCATTCTTGGTGATGGCCCATCCATTAGCAATCCTCCCTCGGTCCAATCAAACCTTGGGTCCCCCTCAAATAGAATCGAAATGTTAGTGAACCAGCGCTAGGATAAAAGGATCATATTCGTCAATCCAATGAAAGAGATTGTATCCCTATCTTATCCAAGAACGGAAGAAGTGGAGCTCTTCATAGATGTGGAGGTGGCCTTCTCAAAGGAAAAATGCCACTCAAAGAGTGAGAGTATAGGACAAGAGGAACAAGAGGACAAAACTTCAAAAGAAAATCTGCCTAGAATATCTAGGAGAAAGGCAGTCCAAATCGTCTGAGAAGAACAAGCCAACAAAGTCATTTTGTTGGGCTTGCAGCAAACAATCCCTAAAATGATAGGTGGATCCAAGCTACCTAAAAACTCTAGGGTAAATGTTGTGTCCCAAGGGGGTTCTCATCCAAACCCTTCTAAATGATGATATTGGTCTCCTGGAATTTCAAGGGTTTAGGTGACAACCCCAGCATCTTTGATGTCAAAGATCTTATCTGTTCAGAGAAGCCCCATATTCTTTTGATCTAGGAGATCAAAAAGAATGTGGAAGAAGCAATCAAGCTAGGGAAAATATTTTGGCATGTTAGCGACGTTATTTCCAAATATTCAAGAGGGGCCTTCGGTGGTCTATGTACCCTCTGGAACAACAATGAGTTATGTATAGAACTTTAATTCGAAACTCAGCACTGGATTCTCACCAAATTCAAATCTAAGCAAAGCAATTAATATTTTGTGCTTATCAATGTGTATATGCTAGTCAACCCAATGGAGAAATCCCCAGTTGGAGATTCATATCCAACCTAAAAGACTCTAAATTCTTCGTGGACTGTCTTGTGGTTAGTGACTTCAATGTAATTAGAAACAATGTAGAAAAACAAGGGGGGGGGGGTTGTCCAGGATCCCTTCTATGAAAAAATGGAGGAGCTAATTGAAGATTGGGATACGATCGATGTCACTCCTCAGAGGGAGAAGTATACCTGGTCCAATATGTGTACAGGACCAGAACATATAGTTGTCCACTTAGATCGTTTCATTGTTCATAGAAACTTCCTTTTCCAAAACTATGCTCTTAAATCCTTTATTCTCCCTTCTTTTATTTATGATCATAAACCAATCTCTCTTCATATCTAAGACCTGTTTGGCTACAGTCCTCTTCCCTTTTGCTTCAAATCCTTATGGCTTAATTATCAAGAAGTGGATGATTTGGTTAAAGCCACTTAGCATACTTAGATTCCTACCACCCTTGTCTACATTTGGGGGAAAAACTTATTTTGGTTAAACAAGATCTTAAACTCTGGGCCAAAACTTCCTTCAATCCACCGGCTAAGGAGAAAGCAAAAATAGAATGCAAGCTATAAAATTTCCAAAAATATCTAGAGAACAAAGAAATCACAATCTAGCTGCAAAAAAGAGAAATCGAACTTCAAACTCGATATCAAAGAGCTTTGAGAAATGAGGAAGAGACATGGCGATTAAAGTCATGCAGTCTTTGGCTCAAGGTTAGTGACAAAAACACCAAATTCTTTCCTAATCAAGCTAAGGCCCAACAATCTTGGAACAATGTTGCAAGTATCACTTTGGAAGATGCAAGCACAAAAGTAACAGATTTTGAAGGCATTAAAGTGGTTGCCAATATCCAATTTTCTTATTTGTATTCTCATAATGAAGAGGTTGATCCAATTAAAGTGGATTCCATGCTTGAGCACATTCCCTCTATAATCACGAATGAAGATATTTTATCCCTTAATCCATATTTTAGTCTGAAGTTTTTGAAGCAATATGGAGTTTGGGGTTGGACAAAGCTCTTGGGCCCGACGACTTTTCCATCTGCTTTTATTGGCACTTTTGGGAGTTAATTAAGTACAATCTCGAGCACATTCTTCTCCACACCCATCAATCATTTAGACTAGGAGGCAATACCAATTCATCCTTTTTTTCTTTGATTCAAAAGGAAGCTCATCCTACCTCCTTCTCTAGATTTTGACCCATTTCCTTGTGCAATTCCTCCATAGAAGATTTTAGGGGCTAAATTTCGCTCATGGGCTAATTTTCCATGGTTTTTCCAAAAACGAGATTCGTTATTTTAAAAATGATTCGCCCAAATTCTATAGGATAAAATTATTTTACCTTAAAAATCGCCATAATTTTATAAAAACTATATAAAATCCTTATAAATTTGAATATTTTTACAAAAATATCGCCAAACATTTATAGTTGGCATA
>ML868661.1:5262-20735 GCA_009831015.1 Picea engelmannii
AAATATGCATTCCATAATAAAACATTTAATACTTTATATACTGTATAAAGTATTAAATATTTTGCTGCAAAATACATAATATTCAATATGAAAATGTTTTCACATAAATTCCTGTCAGTATTGATGGCCCGACATGGTACGTAAATCCTGTCAGTATTGATGGCCCGACATGATAGGTAAAGCAGGGATGCGTTTTTGCGTAGATTCTAGTGTCACTGATTTATTTAATTTTCTTTATGTTGTCTTATAGAGAAGCCCATGCATGCGGCCGCACATTGTTGGACTTTTGTCGATTAACGTGCAAGCTGTAAATAAATTATGTGGAGTAAATGGAGGATCCAATAAATCGTCGTTGATCGCATTTTCATGCTTAGTTTTTGTGATGACCACAATCTCCTAAACCAGGGATGCTAAACCAGTTCATACGGCTCCATGCTAAACCAATTTGTAGATGAGTTGGCCGCCTGGGCCTGGACAAAATTATTTATGGGAGTATGAAATATTGATTGTGCAATTAATTTAAATTCTTGAATGACGTGAAGGCCATGTCTCAAACGTTTCAACCAATTAAGTTGTATGATGTGAAAGGTGAATGCATAATAATAACATTTTTACATTTAGATTTACTCCACCAATACAGATACATGAATAGATAGACTGTGTTGGGAATTAATTTATATGGGATGAAAAGTAAATGTATAATGATAGCAAGTTGTAGATTTAGACTTACTTCACCAATATAGAGAAGACATACGATTTGTATGATGTGAAAGGTGAATTTTGATGATGTGAAAAGCGAATTTATAATGATAACATTTTTGTAGGAATCGCTACAATGGCTTTGTTTTTATAAGCCACCTAATGTTAACTATGCAACATCTATATGAAATCATACAAATAAGAAGGGACTTCTTCTTCTTATCTTTAAACGTACGGGTTTCTATCTCCGCTTGTACGGTCTGGCTTGTAAGTCAGAGCTTGCATAGACACTGGAATGACTTGACACTTCCCTGTGCTTGGGTTGGATCAAGATAGTAATTATCAGATTGGATGGATACAATAATGGCTTCTTTCATTGGATTTAGATATTAATGATCGACTTCCCCATTGGATAGAGAGAGTAATGGCTTCTCGATTGGATTAACAAAGAAAGAAAGAAAGAAAGTATTTTTAACGTCCACGAGGCTAAAAATAGCCTATGGGACCGATTGTTTTTCCATCTGGATTTTGTATTCGGCTCTTTTCCTATGAAGTTTTACAATAATCGCTCCCAGCTTCTCAACAAACTCTTTGTTGAATAGATTATCCCAAGAATTAGCTGCCAGAATACCTGCATAATTTTCCCTGCTATCTTTGAGGGCCTCACATTCTAAAATGAAATGTTTTTTTGTTTCCACTTTTCCGGACGAGCACAAAATACATACTCTTTCTTCCCACCTTTCTTTTGGCCTTTTCCACCACCCTGTTTCACAAAGCCTCCCGATTGAGCACCAGACTATCCTGTCTGTCTTTGAACGCATGGTTCGCTCAAACTCCTCTCCCCATCGATCGAGGGACATATGTTTGTTTGTTATACCAGGAGTCATGGGACTTTAGAATAACACCCTGGTCGTACCATTTCCCTCACCACATAGTAAATCCCTGAAGGGGAGGCCAACAACAGTGGACCCGGTCCGAAAGGTAGGGTGGGGTGACGACGGGCTAACGTCCAAAACCTCACAAATCATGCATTTCGGTTCAGAGGGATTGACACTGAATAGCTATACTTCACCTGTAAATTTAAAGTGCAACATAAATTACAGGCGGGATTCGCTAAATGCAAGTGGTATTTGGCAGTTTTATGTTGGCTTTGTAGTGACCACATATCTGGTTTTACGTCCATATATTTTTCTCCTTGTAGTTCGAAATTTCCCTCAAAGCCTTTGATGTTACTCTTCCTGTTCTCATTTCACAATTATTTATGGGAGTATGAAATATTGATTGTGCAATTAATTTAAATTCTGGAACTACGTGAAGGCCACAATAAGGCCTCAAACTTTTCAACCAATAACAATTTAAAAAAAAAGTTATTTTATAGATTAAAAAACAAAAAATTGTATTTCTTATGTAGAACATTAAGTTTCCCATGGAATTTTTTTAAGTCAATGGAAATTAATGTCAAATAAATAACAAACTCATTGCTATAGTCCTGCTTTGGTAGGGACTAATAAAAACTATTAAATCACTTAATATAAAGTACAAGGTTACAAGAAAAAGAAAAGAAATTCAAAGTTTATATATATATAAGAGGAGTGAGCGAAGAAGTTCAATCTTAAGGGATTATTGAAGCTACTTTACTGTTAAGTAGAATTTTATTAAAGGAGTATTAAAATGGTTATTATTATTATTATCAAGAAAAAACATAAGAGTATTTGAAGTTTTTAAAGTAAAAAATAAAATAAAAGAAGTATTTAAAGCTCCCAATACACACACACACACACACACATAACAAGAAGATTAAGAATATTATCAAAGGAGTATACTATATTTAAGAGTATATTTTAAAATATTGGGAGTTGTATTTATTAAGTGAAGGGTTAAACGGTTTTTAGTCAAAGTCAGTTATAAAAGGACAATTCGAAAATGTAAGAAGGAACGTTTTCAAAAACTTAAAAAAAACTATTTTTGTGCTATTTAGAATCAAATGAACACTTGTAGGGAAGGATGTTATTATCTCTATTGTTCATACTCAGTGTTAGTGCCACCATTTTTCTTTAAATTAGAGTCGGTTTTAGTCGAGTTATGGCCCATGTGTCAAAACATGTGAAGTCAGGTACGTAACAATGAAGGGTTCTAAGTCAGCAAGTGGTCGGTTCACCCTTGGAAACGGGAAGGGATGTTAGAGTTGAAACATGCGTAAATGGTACGAGTGTGTTGCTTCGCAGAGAGTCGAGTCCTGTTAAAAGGTAGTCTCTACGTGCCCTAGGTCGAGTCAAGTAGTTAATGGAAGTCGTGTCAACAAGTGCAGTAACTATTATCATCTCATAATAAAGGCCAAGAGAATGAAAAACCACGGCGTTCATATCATGTATTCCCTGTAGGCCTTACCACATGTACTTTACACGCGGGGATGTGCCATGGAAAATCTGCAAATCGATTCGAAACATCCAGTCACCATGAATTCAATGTTCTTTGACACAATTCCTCCTTTCGCACGCTCTGTTATAAATTTCACATGTTCTGCACCCATTTTATTTGTGAAACTAGGTCCACGCACTGTTTGTAATTCTTCTCGCAAGCC
Source organism: Picea engelmannii (assembly GCA_009831015.1). NCBI lineage: Eukaryota > Viridiplantae > Streptophyta > Pinopsida > Pinales > Pinaceae > Picea > Picea engelmannii. The sequence continues at coordinate 8,543 of ML868661.1, forward strand.
CAGGTTGATCGAATTTTCCGCCTTGTGCATTTGCTGGATCCAACGCGCGTAGGATAAATATTGGTCGCACCATGGAGACCTCCCAAAACATAAGGAAGGACGTGCGAAGTAGCAGAATGGCCAAAACCTAGCCCCAAAAAGACTGGGATTCGTTCTCACTCACAATAGGCATCCCCAAGGATCCAAAGGGAGTTTTCCCTTTACCCGCAAAAACGATGATATCACACAGCGCGAAACTCAGAGTGGAAAGACCTGAGCAGGAAGGAAGGACAATAGAATCCCTGTCTCCCCAACAACGGATATCTTGGAGACGGGGCAGGCCAAAAAAGAATAAGGAAGCAGAGGAAACCCGAACCCCAGACGAGCCGCACGCAAGATCGTTTGCTGAAAAACTACTTATGCGTGCTGTTCGACTGGAACCTGCTGAAGTCACAAGCCGAGAAAGAATGAATAGAACGAGGGGGATAGATGTCGTGGGTAAAAATGATAAAGATCCATCTTAGCAGCTGAAGTAGGCGAAACTAGCTATCGCCGAAATTTATCAAGAAAATAGAGAGCTGAGACAACAACTAGCGACGAAGACCATCGAAGTGTCATCAACGCAAGGCCGCAAAGGGAATGTGACGTGGCTCAAAAGACAACTTAGAGAGGTGCATGATACAATCGTACAACTATGCGAGGAACAAAGGATGTCATAAGAAAGGTATGCAAAACATTCCAAAGAACATGAAGCGACCAAGGATAAAGTCCGCACAACTCTCACCAATGAGCAGAAGAAACAAGAATAGATGAGTTCGTTCCTGCATCCGCAAACGGGAAAAAAATCTTGACAGTTTTAAAGGAGGATCGTCCTAATACTTTTGTCATTTTGATAATGGCCATGAAAATCAACATCCACTTTCCGCACACATTCTCCCAGCAAATGAGTGCGTGACAGAAATCAAAGTCGTCACAGTAGATAACGAGATTCCGACATACACTTGTCCGTTCAGATATTTGATCGAAGGAAAGCAATGACACATCACTCTCTCATAACGAGACCTGATCGATAACCGAATTCCCGTGGTGGATTACATACAGTCATGATGTAGCCAGATGTACCCGTTGTGTATTTTTGGAAAGCGTTGTGCGAAGAGTCTTTTAACACAGAACAATTAGTTTCCTAGTTTTTAGAGATATTAGTTAGAAGAGCAGGGTAGCCCAAGTGTCGCCCTCACCTATATATTTGATCTTTTCAATGTATGCCAGGTTGGTTGGCAAAATTAGTATAGACAGTTACTATTGTATGTAGTTTGAGCTCGATCAAAATTTAATGCAAAAGTCCTGAAGCTTTGTTGAAAAGATTCTAATTGTAGCAGTCAAATGTATTGCTTTGCTCTCTTTGTGTACATACTTCCTGTTTCCTTTATTCACATCTTTTTCTCTCTAAATTAGAACAAAATTTTGAACTCGTGGATTCATTGCGCAATGCCCCTTGTTCGCACCATTTAGACAAAACATTTTTCTTCTAAAGTTAACTCTAAATTCATCCGCAGCGGTGATCTGAGTTACTTCCTGTGTTTTCTCCTCGCCACACATTACTATTTTGCACTGAAGACTGTTTCTCTCTTAGCCTTTATCCTCTCAAGTTCAGTCACAGAGTCATTTGTTTCTATCATTTTCTCGAATCAACTCCATAGTCCGAAGTCTTACTCTCTTGCGCCAATATAACCAGAACCCATTATTTCGAAGGTGTTAAATCTAGCCAACAACTTTAAAGCCATATTCCACGCTGAGACAACGTTTTCCTACGAGAACCCTCTCTAGATTCGAAAGGCTAGTTTCAGATCTCAAAGTTGGTTGAAATAGTTACCTCTGTCGTTTGTTTATCAACCAAATATATTTACAGAGTGCTAACATTATGGCATTGTTGTCGGGGATGGAATGAAATATATTTTCCCGGGGAGAATGACTAACGTTGTAGTTTGACCCCTTAGGTTAACAGAGGGACAAACATCTGTACCGATTGAAACCTTTACCCTGGCACCTCCAATAAAAAAGACCAGTATCTCCAAGTAGCGCAGTTTAGGAACCCTGGCTCCGAAGACGATCTATACCAGAGAAAATCATGACCCAAACCCTGCAGAGCCTGTGTACGACCCCGAGAAAATTCTGCATAGGACTAGAGAACAAGCACCAGACCTGTTCTATTACCTAGACAGAAGTTTGTCCTTACCAAAAGACAACGCGCAAAGCATCGATGACCTTGAGTTTGACGGATTGTTTGAGAAAACCTTGTTAAGGTCTAAGTCGGAAACCAGCTTGGACGAGATAGTTTTCGACCAAAAGAGATTCCAAGCCCTAGTGTCTAATAATATCCCTCAAATCCCAAACTCTCCTAGAGCCATGGCCGCCAGATTCTCCCCCCTCATTCTGCCAGCCCAACTGCATGACTTGCCCCAGAATTACAACCAGAGGATTAATCTCTATGATGCTGAAGAGAACTTTTCAGCCCAGAAGCATCTGGATTGGTTCAACGATTTTGTCGACCTAGAAGAGGTAGACTATGCAGACGTGAAAATGAGGTTGTTCATGCAGATTTTTGCAGGGGAGGTGAGGAAGTGGTTCAAATCCCTATGACCAATACGTATTCAAGACTTTTCCGCATTCAAAATGAACTTCATTACCAGATGGGGAGACAAGAAGAACCCATTGCAGTTGTTAACGCAGTACCATAATATGAAGAAGGCGCTAGAGGAGATGGTGCAAGAATTCTCAGCCCGTTTCATGAAGGTTTATAACTTGATTCCTGCAGAAGTCCAACCACCTCCCGGGGCTGCACAGTTGCAATATGTTGACTCCTTCAAAAACGATTTCTCCTTTTTGTTGAGAGAAAGAAGATCAGTAAATCTAGACGCGATAATGAGAAACGTGATTGAAGTTGAGGTAAATATGATGGCATCGGGGAAGATCAAACAAAGATTCAAAAGAGGCGATAAGAAGACCCAAGGAGATGCGCAACCATCAACATCAAGATCCACAGACAATAAATTCAAGTTAATGATGAGAACCATGAAGAAGCCAATGGAGAAAATGTCCGTAGGAAACAGACCCGCTGCTCAGGAACAACATGACCCCCAACCTAGGAATCAGAACCTCAGGAGGGGTCAAGTTCCTCATATCCGACAAAGGGAACAGAGGGAGCAGAGAGATCAAGGTGACTAGCAGACAAGGCCTCCATTCCAAAACAACTATGTGGATGAAGACTTCGATCAGATGTTCGAAGACCAAATGCATTGCTGCGATGACAACAACCCGAGCGTGTAAAGAGAGAACATGATCGATACATGAGAATAAACGACGATTTTATGTTGGAGACGAATGATGCATGGATTGGGGAAACTAATGATGTGCTGTCCTGGGAAACATAAGAGTTCAAAAAGGGTTATCAGAACTCCATCATACAGTTTCAGAAAAAATATAACCTCAGGACCAAGGAAGCATCTACCGAGCCTCAACAGACGAATCCCGTAAGGAAACCTCTGATGGACACCCCTTCCACAAGCTGATTGAGGCCAGACAACATGACCAAAGATGCGATGGAGAAGGAAAAGTTGAAGGAGGAGGCCTCGAAGAAAACTCCGGAAGCAAGCCGAGAAGCGGGTACAAAAGAGGTAAAGAAAGTCTGTCCCCCTTTTAACTTTGATCATGAAATGGATAAAATAAAAATATCTGTCCCGTTCAACGAACTTATCATAAAGGGCGAGTATCGTGAGAAGATTATTAAAATGCTGAAAATGGGAAGGACCCCCAATACTTTGAATGTCCAAGACGATCACCGTGCTATTATGTTTGGTCCACGCGTTGAGGAGACAAGTGACACTGAGGACGTGACTCCTTTCTACGTCAGTCTAAAGGTTCATGACATGACCCTGCATAATTCCATGTTGGATTCTGATGCGTCGCATAATCTCATGCCAAAGGTGATCATGGATGAATTCAGTTTGGATATCACCAGGCCCTACAAGGACCTTTTCTCTTTTGATTCGAGGAAAGTCAAGTGCTTGGGTCTCATCAAGGACTTGGTCGTGTCATTAGCCCAAATTCCTTAGAAGAAAATGGTTATGGACGTGGTCATGGTAGACATACCCCCTAAGTTTGGCATGCTATTGTCCAGATCGTGGGTTGCGAAGTTAAAAGGGACCCTAGAAATGGACATGTCATATGCCACCATTCCTATCTTTGGCCAAGACAGACGGTTGTACAGAGAAGTGCTGCTGAAATACATGATAAGCAACAAAACGTAGCCAAACAACCACCCCATATACTCCATCGACACTGAGGTTGGTTCTTATATATTCTACAATGACGTGAGTTTTGAAGAGGAAGATCTGACAACCATGATGACAACCGATGAGGAAACCGTGCAGAAATCAGCAGAGTGCGCTGACCCAAAAGATCGAGCGAAAAATGAGATGTGGAACATGAGTTTAGATGGTGTTGTTAGCAAGGAAGGAGAAGGTGCCGACGTATGGGTAAGCCCCCCTAAAGTGGGCACAAAGCTGTGCTCATACAAGCCCGCATTCGAATGCACAAACAACATGGCCTAGTATGAGGCACTGATTTTGGGCCTGAAGGTGTTGAAAGAATTAGGCACGAAGAGGATAGCAGTGCACAGAGACTCTAAACTGGTCATAAACCAGGTTAAAGGCATATATCAAAAAAAGCACCCTAGGCTGATAACATACAGAAACTTGGCACTGGACCTCGTCGAGGAATTTTCAGAGTATGACCTATCTACTATCCCAAGGGAGAAAAATCAGATCATCGATGCATTGGCCACCTCGGCCTCGGTTTTTAAAATCCCCATCTTCCCCCAAAAAAATATGAGATTGAAGTCAAACACGGGCCGACAGTGCCTGATAATATAAAATACTGAGAGGTGTTTGAGGACGACAAGCAGATATAAAGATTTCTTCAGATGAGCGACGAGTTTGCTAACATAAACATTGATGACGAATGTTGTTGCTATGAAGATGGGAGTGTGGATGCGTGCAATAATGATGACCCTTTCCAGAACCAGATAGAGGGAAGGGACATAGTACAACTAAAAAATAACATCATCCCAAAGGGGTTAGTGCCATTGGAAAAGTTGTTCAATGAAAATGACGTGGCCAGGAATCCCAAGATCATTGCAAATGATGAGGATGTCGAAGACTACAACATCGGGATTGAGGAGAACTCGAAAGTAATCAAATTATAAAAAATGCTCAGTCTAGAGGTCAAGCAGGACTACGTCAAGCTCATGAAGGATTTCCCCAACGTTTTCGCGTGGAGCTATGACAATTTGAAGGTGTATGACACTAAAGTAATCCAACATGTTATCCCTCTCAAAGAAGACCAGAATCCTTTCAAACAGAAGCTGAGACGGATAAATCCCATGCTACTATTGCTGTTCGAAAAAGAGGTAAAGAAACTCTTCGAAGCTAAGATTATCGTTTCTTTAAGATTCTCGAAATGGGTAGCTAACTTGGTACCTGTGGACTCCCGAAACTTGAAAAAGTGTCCCTAAAGGACCACTACCCTCTCCCGAAAATGGACTATATCCAACAAAATGTGGTGGGGTCCCAGAATATGTCCATGATGGACGGTTTTTCAGGGTATAACCAAATCATGGTCCACCTAGACGATAGAGAAAAAATGGCTTTCACGATTCCTTGGGGGACGTTCATGTACGCCAAGATTCCTTTCGGCCTGATGAACGCCGGAGCCACTTTCCAGAGGGAAATGGACATTGTGTTTTTCGATGAAAAGGACAAGTTCATTGTGATTTATCTAGACGACATCACAGTATACTCTGCCTTCGACGAACAACACCTCGAGCATCTAAAGAAAGTTTTCCAGAAGTGTAGGAAGTTCGGCATATCGATGAATCAAAATAAATCACATTTCAGGATGGACAAAGGGAAGTTGTTGGGGCACATTATCTTGAAAGAGGGCATTAAGATAGACCCCAACAAGGTTGATAAAATCCTAAAAATTGGCACTCCGCGCAATAAGAAGGAAGTGCAATCCTTCATGGGAAAGGTAAACTTCTTTAGAAGATTCATCTCGAACCTGGAAAAAATTATAAAGCACATAACCTGCATGCTCAGGAAGGGAAATGAGATCAAGTGGAATCTAAAGGCCAATAAATATTTTGAAGATATCAAGGTGGCGCTGACTAGAGCTCCTGTGCTAGCCAGTCCAAACTTCATAAAAGATTTCATCATGTTTTCATTCGCCTCGGAGCATACGATTGCCGACGTGCTATTGCAGAAAGACGAGCAGAACTTTGAGAAACCTATAGCCTATTTTAGTAGGAAACTGAGGGATTATCCACTAAGGTACGCCATTATGGAAAAACAAGCATATGCCTTAGTTAAATCCCTAAAGGAGTTCAGGACGTACATATTCCACTCCCATGTCATTGCTTATGTGCCCAACAAATCAGTAAAGGATATCCTAACTCAACCTGATCCTAAAGGGAGAAGAGGCAAGTGGATAGCGACCATGCTGGAATACGATCTTGAGATCAATCCTACAAAAATAATTAAGGGCCAGGGACTTGTGAATCTAATGGTGTAGTCGGACCGTGACGCTGTAGGAATCAATTTCATTATTGATCTGTTAGAATGTCCTCAGAAAGAAACGACTATGCAGGTGTCTCAGAAGTTCGTCGATTCAGCATGGTATGCAAACATCATCTATGTGTTGAAGAATATCCAGCCCCCTTCGGGTGTAAGTAAGACCAAGACCAGATTTCTAAAGCTTAAAGCAGTTAATTATGCATCCTGGACAACTCACTCTACTAGAAAGATCTTGGGGGAATATTGCTGAGTTGCTTGTTGGAAAATGATGCGAAGCGAGCCATAGAAGAATTTCACAAAGGTGATTACGGAGGGCACCACTACTGGAAAACCACTGCGCACAAAATCCTGAAGGAGGGTTACTATTGGCCTACAATCTTTGCAGATGTGTATAAAGAAGTCTCCAGCTGCCACGGATGTCAGATTTTCGAGAAGAGAAGAAAGATGTAGCCCCTACCACTAAATCCGATCTTAGTCAAAGCATCTTTCATGCAGTGGGGTCTGGATTTCATAGGGGAAATAAATCCTCCATCCTCGGTGCAACACAAATGGATACTAACGACCACTGACTAATTCACGAAATGGATAGAAGCGATCCCCACGAAGCAAGCTACCGACACAATGATCATCCAATTTCCGGAGACAAACATCTTGTCGAGATTTGGATGCCCCATCAAGATCATAATGGACAATCTGGCCGTATTCAAGTACAAGATGATGGAAAAGTTTTGTCAGGATTACAATATAACCCTGGGAATTCCACGGTGTACTACCCACAAGGAAACGGGTTAGAAAAATCCTCAAATAAAATCCTAACCAAGATCATCAAAAGACTCCTGCAAGACAATAAGAAATCTTTGCATAATTTTTTTATCTATGCACTATGGGAAGATCGGGTCACCACCAAGAAGTCCATCTCAACGTCGCCTTTTCAGATCGTATATGACGTAGACTCAATTTTCTCTACCTCATTGGGGCCACCTGTTAGAGAGTTGCTGCAAGAACAGGAGGCCGAGCCAAATGACACACAGAGGAGAATAAATCAACTAATTCACACACATCAGATGAGGGAACATGTGTACAATCGATCAAAGCTCCATCAGGAGAGGATGAAGAAAGCCTTCGACAATATTTCTAAGAAGGAGGATTTTTAGATAGGGGAGTTGGTGCTGAGATGGGACACGAGAAACGAAGATAAAGAAAATCACAAAAAATTCGACCACCTTTGGACAGGTTCATTTAGAGTCAGCGCGTATTGCGGGAGAAACGCTTATTTTCTAGAAGGATCAAATGGAGAATGCCTTGGTTGGGGGCCTATAAACGTAGGTTCCTCAAACATTATATGATGAAATACAATCTATTTAATTCATATGTCATTGTAAATAGTTGTTTTATTTTTGTGTCGAGTCAGTAGGTCAGTAGAAAATTGAAGCCCGAAGTGAAGGCCTTGAGTTTATGCTGAGTATTTTAGAAGCTGCATCGATAGGTTAGGTTGCATTTTGTCTTTCATATTGAAGTGTTGAAGAGTTGAAATAAGGCCCGATGGTCAGGCACCTGGTCTACTGTTCTTTTCTACCTCGCGGGGAGGATAACATCCCTGTTGGAGCCCGCTGTTAGCGCCACCATTTTTCTCTAAATTAGAGTCGGTTTTAGTCGAGTTTTGGCCCATGTTTGAAAACACGTGAAGTCAGGTATGTAACAATGAAGGGGTTGAAGTCAGAAAGTAGATGGTTGGCCCTTGGAAATGGGAGGGGATGTCAGAGTTGAAACATATGTAAATGGTATGAGTGTGTTGCTTCACAGAGAGTCGGGTCCTGTTAAAAGGTAGTCTCTACGTGGCCTAGGTCGAGTCAAGTAGTTAATGGAAGTCACATCGACAAGTGAAATAACTATTATTAGCTCATTATGAAGGCCAAGGGAATGAAAAATCACGACGTTCGTATCATGTATGCCCTGCATCCCTTACCGCCTGTACTTTACATGCGAGGGTGTGCCATGGAAAATATGCAAATCGATTCGAAACATCTAGTCGCCATGAATTCAGTGTTCTTTGGCACAATTCCTCCTTCTACCCACCCTATTATAAATTTTAGATGTTCTGCATCCATTTTATTCGTGAAACCAGGTCCACACATTGTTTGTAATTCTTCTTGCAAGCCCAGGTTGATCAAATATTCCGCCTTGTGCATTTACTGAATCCACCATGTGCAAGATAATATTGGTCACACCATGGAGACCTCCAAAAAAAAATAAAGGGTGCGTGATGTAGAATAATCTCCAGAACCCATCCCCCAAAATACTGGGGTTCGTTGTCACTCACAACATACTTCCCCAAGGATCCAAAGGGAGTTTTCCCTTTACCCGCAGAAACAGTGATGTCACACTGTGAAAAACTTGGAGTGGAAAGAAATGAGCATGAAGGAAGTATACTAGAAGCCCTGTCTCCCCAACAACAGATATCTCAAAGATGGGGCAGGCCAAAGAAGAATAAGGAAGCAAGGAAAACCCGAACCCCAGACGAGCCGCGCGCAAGATGGTTTGCTGAAAAACTACTTATGCGCGTTGTTCGGCTGGAACCTGTTGAAGGTACAAGATGAGAAAGTAGGAGAAGAATGAGGGGGATGGATGTCATGGGTACAAATTATCAAGAGCCATATCAACAGCTGAAGCAGGTGAAACTAGCTATCATTGAACTTTACCAGGAAAACAGAGAGCTGAGACAACAACTAGCGACAAAGACCATTGAAGTGTCAGCAGCGCAAGGCCATGAAGGGAACGTGAAGGGGCTCAAAATTAGCTCAAAGAGGCACAATATATAATCGTATAGTTGGGTGAGGAATAGAGTCTATCAGAAGAAAGGTATGCAAAGCATTCTAGAGAACATGAAGCGAATGAGGAGAAAGTTCGTGCAGCTCTCGCCAGCAAGCAGAAGAAACAAGATTAGTTGAGTTCGTTCCTGCATCCGCAAACATAAAACAAATCTTGACAGTTTTGAAGGAGTCATTACCCTAATACTTTTTTCATTTTAATAACAACCATGAAAATCAAAATCCACTTACCGCTCACATTCCCCCAACAAATGAGCGCGCGACATAAATTAAATCCATTACAACAGATAGCGAGACTCTGACATACACTTATCCATTCAAATATATGATCGAAGGAAATAATTGACACATCACTCTCTCATAACAAGACCTGATTGATAATCGAATTCCCGTGGCGGATTACAGACAGTCATAATGTAGCCAGATGTACCTATTGTCTATTTTTGGAAACCATCATGCCAAGAGTCTTTTAACACAGAACAATCCGTTTCCTAGTTTTTAGAGATATTAGTTAGAAGAGCAGGGTATCCCAAGTGATGCCCTCGCCTATATATTTGATATTTTCAATGTAAGCCAACTTGGTTCGAAAAATTAGTATAAACAATGACTATTCTATGTATATTGAGGTCGATCAAAATTTAATGCAAAAATCCTGAATATTTGATGAAAAGATTCTAATTGTAGGAGTCAGATGTATTGTTTTCCTCTCTTTGCGTACGTATTTCCTGTTTCCTTTAATCACATCATTTTCTGTCTAAATTAGAATGAAATTTTGAACCTGTGGATTCACTGCATAGTACCCCTTGTTCGGGCCATTTAGACACAAAAACATTTTTCTTCTAAAGTTAACTTTGAATTCATCCGCAACGGTGCTCTGAGTTACTTCCTCTGTTTTCTCTCGCCACACATTACTATTTTGCACTGGAGACTGTTGCTCGCTTAGCCTTTATCCTCTCAAGTTTAGTCACCGATTCATTTGTTTCTATTGTTTTCTCGAATCGACTCCATAGCCCGAAGTCTTACTCTCTTGTGCCAATATAACAAGAACCCATTATTTTGAAGGTGTTAAATCTAGCCAACAACTTTAAATCCATATCCCGCGTTGAGAAACCGTTTTCTCGAGAGAGCCCTCTCCAGATCCGAAAGGCTAGTTTCAGATCTCAAAGTTGGTTGAAATAGTTACCTCTGTCGTCTATTTATCAACCAAATAGATTTACAGAGTGCTAGCACTCAGGATAATAATTATTTTAGTAACAAATGTGTTAACCAATTAGTGATTCCTGGGTCAAATATAATTGAAATGATATATTCAATGGATAACAAACAATATGACATAAACATTTTAAAACTGAGCATTGGAGACTATAATTTTGTATCACAATTCACCATTAAATCGTTATTTTGTGAAGATAGTGAGATAATTCTAGGTTCATCTTGGATGGAAGCACTAGGGTTTTTCATCTTAAACATGAAGAAGAAGTTTTGGACATTTTCCTACAAGAAGAAAAAAGATAACATTACATGATAGTACATCGGAGCCAGATTTAGTAACATAAGAAGACCTTAACTATATCTCAAAAATTATCCTTGAGGATAGTTAGGAGACAAAACAAAAAATGTTAAATGAATTTGACAAAGTTATTAGAGATAAAAATGAATAAATTTCTCACCTCAAGAATCATAGTCAGGATTTGATCGCCCAGATTAAGAAGTTAAAAGGTTAGAAGAAATCACAACAAGAAACGTTAAAACAAGTTACCGACAAGAAATTGCTAATCGATTAGGAAACTGTTGGATACTGAGAGGGGGGGTGAATCAGTAATAGAGCAATTTAATCCCTTTTAACCATATAATCCAAGTGTTATATCAATGAAGCATTATCATACAATAACTGCAGAGTAAATAAGCAATGAACAAATGAACAATCATACACATACACAATACACCAGTGTTTTACGTGGAAACCCAAACCGGGAGAAAACCAAGGAATGCTTTTTCTTATATGTCTTGAAGAATTACATTCATTGGAAGCACCAACTTCCTTTGTTTTCCAGCTGCAACTGGAAGGAGGCTCCAACCCGCTAGTTTCTCAGGCTACAACCCGAGGGAAGCTCCAACTCCCCAATTCTCTGGCTAAAACCAGAAGGAGGCTACAACCCCCTATGTTCTCCAGCTACAACTGGAAGGTGGCTACAACCACTTGTCCTTGCCTCGTCCTGCCACTGTGAAGTAGAAGTAGAATGATGGAACCACTGTCACACTATCACTGTGAGATATACTGCTATAAACCTGTACCAATAAATATGAGCCATGCATTAACCATGCATCAACCTGTACCTCAACCTGTAATCAACCTGTACCATAAACAAGTGCATCAACCATGCACCAACCTGTAATCAACCTGTACCATAAACAAGTGCATCCAACCATGCACCAAGTATGTACCAATCATGTGTCAACTACTCATCAACTATGACTCATCTATATGTACCAACATCATCAACTATACACCTCATGTATGTGCGCCAACTCATCAACTAGTTGTCTCAACCATGTACTCCACATGTACCAAAACCAAAAGCCCTCATCAATTTCATTATCCAAATATGATTTTTAGCTTTGTAATAGACCTGATGTATATGATCACATTCCTGCAAACCTTCCTTAACTTTAAAAACAAGAGACTAGCATTTTCATCAAACTTTTCTTTAGTCTCACATGCCTAGTTTTGGATTAGTCAACAACCCTAACTTGAAG
>WSFP011439630.1:0-20734 GCA_009831015.1 Picea engelmannii
TTTTTTTTTCCACCTTTTTTTTAATGTTTTTTTTTCAAATTTGGGTTTTGAATATATATTTTTAAATGTATTGTTTTCATGGCATTATGTATTATCTTGTGTTTGGAGTGATAAACTAAGATTTTAAAAGCAAGTATTTAAGGGTTGATTTTATTATTTTGTTCACAATAATGATGATTTATTTTACCACTTTAAAAAAATTGTCATTTTAATACCCCAATTTTAGAATGGGTGCTACCGGTAGCAATGCTTTTAATTTTGATGGTTGATTTTGAGGTTTTGGTTTTAATGGCACCAATTGTAAAAATACGATTTCAAATTATTCTTAATTTTAAGGTTTTGAAAAAAACATTTTCCTTTATGTAACATCATTTTTTTATTTAGGTGTTGGTTTTAAGGTTTTTCTGAGCTATTGTATGAGTTTTGAAGGCCATGCTTGAAAAATGTTGTAATTTCGACCCTGTTTGAAAAAATGGTGCTATCGATAGCACCACTTTTTTATTTGGAGGTTGATTTTCATGTTTTTAATGCAAAAATATGGTTTTTTTGTTCAGAGTTCTCGTTTTGAGGTCACGGTTCTCGTTAAGTCGGTAACTTTGTTTTACGCCATCCTTACTAAAAATATGTCATATGTATTCAACCTTTGAAACCCCAAAAGAACATTTGGAGCATTTCAAGAGTAGTTGGCACTCCTTTAAGAGTTACAAGGCTCTATCGACATGGTGTGTGTGAGAGTCCCAGGTTTTTTTGTAGATCAAGATATCATCAAAAAATACTAGCACAAAACTATGTAGAAAGGATCAAAAATTTTGTTTATGAGAGTCTTAAAGGTGGATGGAGCATTGCAAAGCCAAAGGGCAACACCAAAAATTTATAATGACCCTCATGCATGTGGAAGGTTGTCTTCAGGAAGTCCACCTCTTTCATTCAGATTTGGTGGTAGCCGGAACATAGATCTATTTTTGTGAAAAACTTGTCTTCGTGAAGTTCATTCATTAGATGATCAATAACTAGGATGGGGAACTTGCATTTGATGGTTAATCTATTGAGGGCCCAAAAATTAGGAGACATGCACCAATTACCTTCCTTCTTTAATCCCATGATCACTAGACATGAGTAGGGACTAGTATTGGGACATATGAATCCATCCTCCAATAGTTATTGAATGATATTTTCAATCTCATTCTTCTGTGAAAATGAGTGCCTATAAGGATTCACATTTGGTGGTAGGCTACCAAAAAATAGTGGAATCTCATGGTTATGCTCCCTCATGAAGGTGGTAACCCCTAGGGTGTTTAAAATACATGTTGATATTTGGAGAGGACCAACTACAAATTAGGATGAATCTCCTATGGGGGGGGTGTTCACTACTTATATGGCATTGAACTGTGCAATAATTCCTAGGTGGAATTTCTTTAATAACTTCTCATGTGATGAGAGATGATAATTTTAAGGGAACCAGATGTAAGCTTTTGGGGGTATGTTTGCACCCTTCCTTATTGAAGCTCAGGTATAAATCTTGGAAATCCATGGTTACTAGTCAAAAAGTTCATAGCCATTTTGCCCTAAGAACTACATCACAACCAACCATGTCAATCACAAGCATTTGGGTTTTGATATGATACTCATCCATTTGGAATTTCAAATTTTCACATAGGCTACCACATTTCATCATGCTTCCATTGGCATTTGTAATTTCAAAATTAGGTATAGGGTGGACATAACAATAGGTTTCCTCGACCACTCTCCTATGAATAAAATTGTGGGTGCTACCACTATTAATCAATATAATCACTTTGGGTTTCTTGATATAACCAATCAACTTCAATGTTTGGGTTGCCAAAAAAATAGATAAAGCATGGAGAGAAATTTGGGGTTCCTTGCAAGAAGCTTGCAAAGTGGTTTCCTCTTTAGTTGGAGGTGTGGTATTGTCCATCTCAGGTTTCAGAGAGTCTTCAATAGATGTGTCTTCATAGTGGTGTTGTGGGGGAACATCCATTTGAAATAATTTTTGTTCTTTACATTTTTGTTATTTGAAATGTCACTCATCACAATTATAGCAAAGACAGAGGCACTATCATTTTGCAATCTCTTTTGGAGATAACTTCTAGATTTGGACTAGTTGTGAGTTGGAGGAGCTAGTGTTAGTATTCATAAGGGGGATAGGGCGAGTGGTGAATAAATGTCTATTGGTATGTGCATTGTTCACCATGTTAACTTCTTTATCTATGTCATGAGATCCCAACCATGTTTTTGGGCGCTGCATCATGACGTGTGTTTGGATTGCTTCCTTGACACCACTAATGAAACATTATTTAAAAAATGAATCAAATAGGCACTCTATGCAGATTTCCAATTGCTCAAAGGAGGTAATATAGTCCATAATTATGCTAGTTTGGCGCAATTTTGTCAAGTGTCCCAAATGGTGAGTGTCACATTCAAATTGAGCATAAAGGATTTTCACAAACTGGGTCCAAGCAATGTATCCTTTATAAGCCTTCTTACACCATTTCTACCACTGCCAACATTTATCATCCAAATATGAGACCCCCACTTTTAGTTTTTGTAGGTCATCAGTATTTCCCTAGAAAGGGAAATAGTGTTCCATTTTGGTAACCACCCTGAGGGATCAAACCCATCAAATTTGTTCATGTCAACCTTTGGAAAATGGTGCCATGAATTGTGATCCTGAAAGTGTGGGAAATTGTTATCCTGAAACAATGTGTGCATGCCCAACACTTCTTGGGATAGGATGGTTGGATCAACATTTGGATCTAGTATACTAAGATTCAAGTGGGAAATTAACAATTTCAAGAATTCACCATGTGATTTCATTGTTTTGTTTATAACATTGAGTGTAGACTTAATGTTAGCAATATTTTCATCCTGGCCTCAACACTGAGTGGGTTGGGCTAGTCGTTGGTTCTTTGTGTTGGCCATGTTGTGAATCTGAACCATGGGACCACCAAAGATTTTTCTGAAGTGTTATTCTTCACTTATCTTACTGTGATCATTGGCTTGAAAGGAGTTTTTTTAGATATACCTTGAATCATTGTACTATCTAGTCCACAAAAAATGGTTACTTGAGAGAAGTTCCAAGGGATCAACACAACAATAGGAATCTTTTCAAATAGGTCTCTCGCAACGGTGTCGAAACCAACATTGAACAGAGGCCTCCAAAATTTACTGAGCTCAAACATAATATTACCATGAGCACCTCGAGACGAAGCCACAACACAAAGAATCAAACCTCACCTCCCAAGGAAAGAATGAATTTCATGGTTGGAGCCATCACAAAGGTTAACCCGCCTTCTAACATTTAAGATTGAATGCACCCATCACCCCCAATGTCATTCAAATGGGAAAATTGCTTGAGCACGTGACCTTCCATGCCACGAATCTACCATTTGTCCCACATGTTTAATGAACGATCCATGTGAATTATGGAATGGGGAGGCCTCCCCTTTACCTGATTAACAATTATTTTACCCTCTTCTAAACTTGATCCAATTTTTCTTATCGATCAACACAAGATTTATGCTCACACTTTATGTGGAATAAGGTGAGGTATTCAAATTTGGCAAAGAGGACGAGGGAACGAGACATAATGCCAGTGAAAACATTGTTCCCAATAATAGTTATTTTAATGATCACCCTAATCACCAACATGGAATCGCCTAGGGTAATTAGCTTATGAATTCTCGGTTCTTTTGCAATTCTGATGCCTTCCCAAAAGGCATAACCCTCGACAATGTTATTTGAGACATTGCCTAAACTCCAAGCATAAGAAGTAATGCAGTTACCCTAGTTTATGCAATCAATTCCTATAACAAACCAAGTGTTCACCCACAAAGTGCACAACAACAAAGTACTCATTTTTAACATAAAATAACCATTTACGAATACCACAAAGCATTTACTACTACATGAAAGAAAATCAGAAATAAAATTGGTGGACAAAACATAAAAATATCTCCATTAATCGGAACATAAATTTATTACAGCCATACTACATCTCAGAGAAATCTAGAACGATTATTTCCTCTATCTGTAACTGTACATTCGACTTTTGGTTCTCTATGAATTCCCAGCACTATTCACTCTTTGTTCTTCCATTGTCTTTTTCATTTTTATGTTCTTCTCTTTTCTATGTTCCTCCACTGTCTTTTTCATTTTTATGTTCTTCTCTTTTCTATGTTCTTCCACTGTCTTTTTCATTTTTATGTTCTTCTCTTTTCTATGTTCTTCCAATGCGAGCTACAATTAAAATGTTGCTCTCTTTTCCTCAGTCGTTCACCAACCAAACCGAACCCTTTCCTCTTTTCCTCTCTTTATTTTATCTTTTTTGCTTCTTGGGCAGTTGAACTGTTTAGGCCCTTCAACTTCCCCAACCATTTCTTGTTTTCTTTTCTTGGGTAGTTACATGGTCCAATCTTTCAAAATTGTTTTCTTATTATTAATTTTACGAGATTTAACGGCTGTGGTGAATTAAAAAATTCATTTTCCAATACTAAATCATCCCGCCACTTGTCACGATCTCTTTACCATATGCGTGGAGCTAAAAATGCATAATCCGTAATTAAAATGTGCCTTGCGCGTGTTGCAACAATGTTACAGCATGTGTTGCAGCAACTGTGACAACACAATGTTGCAGCAATTGTGACAACATGTGTTGCAACAACTGTTACAACAACAATAAAAATGTGTTACAACAATCATAATTTGACACTCATTCCTTCCTATAATTTATTAACTTAAACTTGAAATATTTTTGGGTTGATGTGGATTGCTTGAGGCCAAGGATCCTCTTGCATTAGACATCCTTAGTAAGAAAAACATGAGCCCCAGCTCATGTGGATGCAACTATAGATCCAACAGAGGATGAATATCCTTGCAGGTGCTCCAACTCCTTTTCATGGATCCACGATGCATCTTCAGAACCCTTGTTTCTCCGCTTGACTAAATATTCAAAATACTCTTTATTTCGGGTCTTCTCGAGAATCCTCTTCACCAAAATTTGTTCCAATTCTTCAATCGGTTTAAATTGTACATGTTTCTTACATTCAACCATGGTATCTTCATAATCATTCTCATATCCCCCATGAAACTCATACAATTCAGTTGTTAGTCCCTAAATTTGTCCTTGACTGCTAAGGGCAAGCTAGGGCACCTCAGTTATTGCAATGGTTTATCAAATTGAGTTTTTTTAGGTTGTTTATGGATCAAATAGTGGGTAATTTGGATACCATATTATGTTGGTTACAGTTTTAGATCAGGTTTCTAAAACACTCAACATATTCAAAGACACTCATTCTGATAAATTAGGTAAAATGGAGATAAAATAGAAGAAAATTGCAAGTATCAGAATTTTTTCACTTACAGAGAAGACTCTTGATCCCAAATATTATTTAGAAACGAGAAGGAAATACTTAAACACAAATCCTGTAACAGGTCAGTAAACAGAAAAAACTTTGACTGAAAATCAAAATGAACAGGATAAATCACATGCTTTGCAAAAAGATTCAATGCATTCAAGTAAGATAGAAGAAATAACACAAGAATAAAGTAGTCTACCCATCAGAATGATTTTTCCATTGAGTGCAAAATGTAGTAGATCTCGGGAATTACAATCCAGGTCAAAATGTTCCTTTAGCAACACAAAACTTGAACCTTTAACTCTATCAACTAATTTCCTCTTTATACACAGAGTTGGTTTCATCAGATCCTAAAATCTAGATACAGTTTTGATTGAGTCTTAATATATGGCTAAAAAATAGGAATTACATTTCATTTCATTCATTGCATTACAACAATAATCTGGATTTTAGGGAAAGACATGATTCTAAGACTAAATCACAATCACAAAGATATCCTTGACCTGCAAAATAGAATCTGTAGCAACTGCTCCAAAGTAGATGCATTGGAGACCTTATCTTCGAAATTGTGTATGCTTGCAAAAGGGTTCTTCAAATTCTTGAACTGCTTCATCATCTTGTCAAAATAGCGCTACCAAAAAACTGTCATTTCTGATGGCAATGGGCTCAAAATTTGAAAAAACTAACAATATTGACATAGCGTGGAGCATTTTTCATTGTTCAGGAGAAGATTGACCTTTTTCTTGTTGCAACTTAGTCTTAAGCACCACATTTCTCTAGTACAATTTAATGTTCATCTTTCTAACTTTCTTTAACAATTCACGTTGTGATTTGCATTTTTCTTTCAGCCTTTGGACCCTTCTTCTTGTTGTTATGTCTTTCCTTTGGAAGTTCCTCTATTTGTACATCATGAGCTTTTGTTTCAGGTTCATATTTCTCTTTTGTAATTATTGTATCCTCTATCTTGTCATCCTCCTAGTGTAAACCCTTTCATAGCTTACAATACCATGTTTTGAAATAGAGGAATCAATTTCCTACTTGATTTCTATTTTTTGTTGTACGGTACAAATATCTTTACAATGAAATTTCCAGACCTCTCCCTCTCTCACTGATCGAACCCTGAGCTTCCCAAAGGAAGGTTCCCCCTCTCTCCTACATGGAAAATGCTAGAATTTATATCACATTACGGAGTTTAAGCTTTTACCTCCTTTTTTTTCAACCAAAAACTAAAAATAAACAAAAATAAGTGAGATATGTCAAAGTAATGGCCAAAAATCTGGAAAATGATGAGATCTAATTCAGATTGTTGATTGTGTGCGTGGAAATCTGGGATGTATATTTGACTGCTCCTTGTCATTTATCTCAAAAATCATGTAGCTACCTTTATGCCTTGAAATTTGAAGTTGACTATTTAAATGCCCTACCACCTGGAGATATGTATTGAGGCTTGTTTTAATCTTAAAGAACTTAATTTCCCTTCATCTGAAAATGCTTCAATGAATCCCTCAAAATTATGCTTGTTGAAAATAAGCAACTACAATCCATGGATAGCTCAAAAGTATGGAAATGATCTTCTTCTCAACCTCCTATGTGCATTTGTCAAATCTTAACTAGATTCTTCACTTCGAGAGTTTGTTCACCAGCAAGACATTCACAATACCCAATCCTCCCACCCTGCATATGCTATAATTATCACAATGATATCATCATCAAAAAAAATTCACTTAGTCAACCAAGATATTGTGATATGCCCTTCTTTCCATCATGTCCAACAATGGATAAAACCTCGGTTTCATAAATACAACTTGTCCAAACTCCCATCAACACCTAATTTCATACTTAAGTGATGTGTGGCATTAATAGGACTGTAATCTCGACATTCTCTTTGCATTGGCATTCTGATATGGGCTTTCAAAAACTCCTTTAACTTTTTCATTATCATGGCAGCTTCTTAGTCTTCCATGGAAGCATTTCTTGGTACAAGCTTAGAGATTATGTATTTAAATCTCGTCGATGTTGGAGGTGTCACTAGAAACTTAGATCATCAATCCCTCTGATTTTTGGTCATGATTCCTTGGTGCATTTCGAGACTTGGCAGTTTGTGGTTTTGAAGTTGACTGCATTGATGCTTTAAAGCAATGGCATTTGGAAGATATGTGTGTTGATAGTGTTCCCTATAAGAACTATGTAACCATGGAAAAAGACAGTGCTTTTCCTTTCATAATCTCTTCCCCAGACACTTGTGCATTCTCCTTTAAATGTTGGAAACTATAAAGCCTTTCTTCAACACGCAAATCCTATGGAAATTGGATGATAGTGTTATTTGCTTTACATAGGAATGGGACATATCCCACAAAGAAAACCAAAGAAACATGTGAAGGTGATTATATGGTCAAGTTCCCGTAGCATCTTTCGATATGTAGTACAATGCTATGGCCTCTTGTGGGTTCATCCTAGGCACCTTGTGTTTGGTGCTTACACTTAGGCTCGTCTCTTGGTTCCTCGGGTGCTTGATATGTGTTGTTGATTGTTGCCTTGTGACTTGAGTTAAGGTTTGAACTTAGAGATTAGGTTCGATGATTGATAAACCTAATAATTTTTAAAATGAACAATAGACTCTTGGTCTCGGTGACATATAAAATTTCATTGGAAATTAGCCATATAGGCTAAAGATGTTTTATATTTTTTGACAAAAACATAAATAAGCCCAACATCAAAGAATAGCACACACTTGAGAGATAGTAAGAAACATCCATATCATATAAATGTTAACACCTCATGTATCAAACTTCAAGCACCTTTGTCAGTTTGAAGACCCAAAAATGATATGTGCTCCAAAAATGGGTGCTACAAGAATGCAATTCTTTCGGTAGCACCATTGTTATTGACCAAATGTCAAAATTTAAACGATGCAAATTCAAGTGCTAACATTGGCTCCAACTAGGGATAGAGTCCTCCCTGTGAGGATCCAAGAGCACACAAACCATTGTGCCTTATCCAATTCATTCTTGTTGCAACTGCTCAACTGAAAACAACTGTGGAGACACTGAAAAACCAAACCAAAAATTGAAAACTATTCACCAGTACTTCCATTGGGCTATGGAGTCATTCTTAACTCTCTGATATAATCTTCAGCACACCAAACGAACTTAAAACGGACAATTAAATGCTCAAAATACGAGCTTATTCTCCTACTCCTAACCATCAGAAAACAAGTTGATCATGTATATACAGATTTCCAGTGTATCCAAAAACACATTTTACTCACAAAAAGGTCTTCTTCTTTGCAATTTAATGAGATAATGCAAAGATACAACAAACTTTGCAACAAAAACTTAATTAGTAGCTCATACTTACTACTGCAAATTGTTTTGATTATGAATGTTGCAACATTGTAAACCTTTGAAAAAATGGACTCCATATAAGTGGTCATTGAATCATAAAAATCACCAAACTTTACCTCTTTTTGATCTAGTTGATTGGGTGGTCTTTGAGTAGCCTCTACTGGTAATACTTCATCCATGGTTCTAATTCTTTCTTCCTGAGAAATGGGAAGAAACTGCAAGTTGCTTCTATTGTTGATCTCTTCATTTTCTAGCTTAAGAATGTCACATTCAGACTCAATAATCCCTTGAATATCTTTCTCGGTAGTTGGTGAAAAAGAAGACAGGCTCAACTGCTCATGTAACTCATCCTTATCTTCTTAACTGTCTATCCAAAAATCTATTTTATAACTATCATAGACCGGATGGTTGTTAAGGAGTTCCATATGTAATAATGTAGAAAATTGTTCCTCATCATCTGAATATTCATCAAAGATAGGTTGTTCTTCATTAATGCTTGGAGTGGAAAATTCATCACTACTAGAAGCATTTGACACAATGACCAATGCAGATATAGTATTTTTTTCGGCATATACAATATGGTTATCAGTACCTTGAGCATCATAACAATTCTGAAATTCTTCTTCATCAACAATGTGCTCTTTAAAAAGGTTTACAACAAAAGTTTATTTAATAAAAAGTTGATCTTCACAAGGATTTGCAGCAGCAAGCTCTTCATGATGATCACCACTCAGATTACAGGAAGCATCTTGAAAGCTATCAAATCCATCCTAAGCTTCACTCTTTTGACATATACCTTCGTGAATTTGATCACTAAATTTTTCCCAATCATTAGTGCTAAGGGATTTAATTTTCTCACAACAATCATCCAAGAGGAGCTCAGTAGGATAAATCCTCTTACAATATGAATGAAAAACTGCATGGAAATCCTTTAGTGACAAAATACTAGAGATGGGTAGAGATCGGTACCATTGTCTTACATCTCCTTCCAAGGAGTACATAAACATTTTTAGCAATACATATTCATGATGAATATCAAGTTCATCCATGTATTGATGAAAATCGATCAAGTGTTGTGCAGGATGATCATGATCATCTCCTATGAACCTTGGAAGGTAGTATCCTCATTCATCCGGAATAGGCACATTATTTGGAAAACTAGGAACAACTAAGAAGTTGAATGGAGCAAATCTTTGAGCTAAAATTGCCTCCATGGCCTTCGTCATCTCGAATCAGTGGAGTCGCCAATGGATCATTCCTTCATGGAGTCATCAGGTGAATGATCTGGAGTCAAATTGATGTCCACTTCCTATTCACCATCAAGAAGAATATATAGACATGTCATTCTCCTAGGGAAAATGTTTTCGTTCCTTCTTCCCTGACAACGACGCCAAAATATGTTAGTCACTAAAGTTGTCCTTGACTGCTAAGGGAAATCTAGGGCACCTCAGTTACTGCAATGGTTTATCAAATTGACTTTTTTAGGTTGTTTATGGATCATGTAGTGAGTAATTTGGATAACATATGATGATGGTTACACTTTTAGATCAATTTTCTAAAACACTCAGCTTAATCAATGACACTCATTCTAATAAATTAGGTAAAATGGAGATAAAATAGAAGAAAACTGAAAGTTTCACAATTTGTTCACTTATAGAGAAGACTCTTGATCCCAAATATTATTTAGAAACAAGAAGGAAATACTTAAACACAAATCATGTAACAGGTGAGTAAATAGCAAAATCTTTGACTGAAAATCAACATGAACAAGATAAATCACATGCTTTGAAAAAAGATTCAATGCATTCAAGTACGATAGAAGAAATAACAAAAGAATAAAGTAGTCTAACCATCAAAATGATTTTCCATTGAGTGAAAAATGTAGTAGATCCCACGCATTACAATCCAGGTCAAAATGTTCCTTTAGCACCAAAAAACTTGAACCTTTAACTCAGTTAACTAATTTCCTCTTTATACACAGAGTTGGTTTCATCAGATCCTAAAATTTAGATATAGTTTTGATTGAGTCCTGATATTTGTCTAACAAATAGGAATTACATTTCATTTCATTCATTGCATTACAACAATAATCTGGATTTTACGGAAAGACCTGATTCAAAGACTAAATCACAATCTCAAAGATATCCTTGACTTGCAAAATAGAATCTATAGAAACTACTCCAAAGTAGATGCATTGAAGACCTTATCTTCGAACTTGTATATGCTTGCAAAATGGTTCTTCAAATTCTCGAACTGCTTCATCATCTTTTCAAAATAGCGCTACCAAAAAACTGTCATTTCAGATGGCAATGGGCTCAAAATTTGAAACAACTAGTAATATCGACATAGCCTGGAGCATTTTTCATTGTTGAGCAGAATATTAACCTTTTTCTTGTTTCAACTTAGTCTTAAGCACCACATTGCTCCAGTACAATTTGATGTTCAACTTTCTAACTTTCTTTAACAACTCACATTGTGATTTGCATTTTTCTTTCAACCTTTGGACCCTTCTTCTTCATGTTATGTCTTTCCTTTGGAAGTTCCTCAATTTGCACATCATGAGATTTTGTTTCAGGTTCAAATTTCTCTTTTTGTAATTCTTGTATCCTCTGTCTTTTCATCCTCCTAGTGTAAACCCTATCATAGCTTACGATACCATGTTTTGAAACAGAGGAATTAATTTCCTGCTTGATTTCTATTTTTTGTTGTAGGGTACAAATCTCTTTACAATGCAATTTCTAGGCCTCTCCCTCTCTCACTGATCGAAGCCCGAGCTTCCCAAAGGAAGGTTCCCCCTCTCTCTTACATGGAAAATGCTAGAATTTATATCACATTACAAAGTTTAAGCTTTTACCTCCTTTTTTGCAACCAAAAACTATAAATAAACAAAAATAAGAGAGATATGTCGAAGTAATGGCCAAAAATATGGAAAATGATGAGATCCAATTCAGATTGTTGATTGTGTGCCTGGAAATATGGGATGTATATTTTACTACTCCTTGTCATTTATCTCCAAAATCATGTAGCTACCTTTATTCCTTGAAATCTGAAGTTGACTATTTAAATGCCCTACCACCTGGAGATATGGATTGAGGCTTGTTTTAAGCTTAAATAACTTAATTTCCCTTAATCTGAAAATGCTTCAATGAATCCCTCAAAATTAGGAATTCTTGTTGAAATAGCAACTACAATTCATGGATGGCTCGAAATTCTGGAAATGATCTTCTTCTCAACCTATTATGTGCACTTGTCAAATCTTAACTAGATTCTTCACTTCGAGAGTTTGTTCACTTGAAAGACATTCACAATACCCAATCCTCCTACCCTACATATGATATAATTATCACAATGATATCATCATCAAATAATTTTCACTTAGTCAGCCAAGCTATTGTGATATTCCATGATTTCCACTGTGTCCAACAATTGATGAAACCTCGGCTTCATAAAGACAACTTGTCGCAACTCCCATCAACACCTAATTGCATACTTAAGTGATGCATGGCACTAATAGGACTATAATCTCGACATTCTCTTTGCATTGGCATTCTGATATGGGCTTTCAAAAACTTCTTTAACTTTTTCATTATCATGACAGCTTCTTAGTCTTCCACGGAAGCATTTCTTGGTGCAAGCTTAAAGATTATGTATTTAAATATCGTCAATGTTGGAGGTGTCACGCGAAACTTATATCATCGATCCCTCTAATTTGTTATCATGATTCCTCGACGCATTTTGAGACTTGGCAGTTTGTGGTTTTGAAGTTGATTGCATTGATGCTTTTAAAGCAATGGCATTTGGAAGATCTGTGTGTTGATAGCGTTCCCTATAAGAATTCTATAACCATGGAAAAAGGAAATGATTTTCCTTTCATATTCTCTCTCCCAGACACTTGTGCATTCTCCTTTAAACGTTGGAAAATATAAATACTTTCTTCAACACTCAAATCCTCTGGAAATTGGATGATAGTGTTATTTGCTTTACATAGGAATGGGACATATCCCATAAGGAAAACCAAACAAACATGTGAAGGTGATTATATGGTCAAGTGCCTGTAGCATCTTTCGACGCATAGTACAATGTTATGGCCTCTTGTGGGCTCATCCTCGGCGCCTTGTGTTTGATGCTTACACTTAGGCTCATCTCTTGGTTCCTCGGGTGCCTTATATGTGTTGTTGATTCCTTCCTTGTGACTTTTGAATTCGCCTTTGAACTTAGAGATTAGGCTCAATGATTGATAAACCCAATAATTTTTAAAATGAACAATAGACTCTCTTAGTGACATATAAAATTTCATTGGAAATTAGCCATACAGGCTAAATATTTTTTGTATTTTTTGAAAAACATAAATAAGCCCCACATCAAAGAATAGCACACACTTGAGAGCTAGTAAGAAACATCCATGTCATATAAATGTTAATGCCTCATATATCAAACTTCAAGCACCTTTGTCAGTTTGAAGACCCAAAAATGTTATGTGCTGCAAAAATGGGTGCTACAAGAATGCAATTCTTTTGGTAGCACCATTACTGTTGGCCAGATGTCAACATTTAAATGATGCAAATTTGAGTGCTAACATTGGCTCCAACTGGGGACAGAGTCCTCCCTGTGAGGATCCAAGATCAAACAGACCATTGTGCCTTATCCAATGCATTCCTGTTGCAATTTCTCAACTGAAAACAATTATGGAGACACCGAAAAACCAAACCAAAAACTGAAAACTATTCACTAGTGCTTCCATTGGGCTATGGAGTCGGTGTTAACTCTCTGATATAATCTTCAACACACCAAAAAAACTGAAAACTAACAATTAAATGCTCGAACTATGAGCTTATTCTCCTACTCCTAACCATCAGAAAACAAGTTGATCATGTATATACAGATTTCCAGTGTAGCCAAAAACACATTTTACTCACAAAAAGGTCTTCTTCTTTGCAATTTAATGAGATAATGTAGAGATACAACAAAATTTGCAACAAAAACTTAATTAGCAACGCATACTTATTGCTGCAAACTGTTTTGATTCTGAATGTTGCAACATTGTAAACCTTTGAAAAAATGGACTCCATATAAGTAGCCATTGGATCATAAAAATCACCAAAAATTTACCTCTTTTTGCTCTAGTTGATTGGGTGTTCTTTGTGTAAACTCTGCTTGTAATACTTCATCCATGATGCTAATTATTTCTTCCTAAGAAATGGGAAGAAACTGCAACTTGCTTCTACTGCTGATCTATTCATTTTCTAGCTTAAGGATGTCACATTCAGACTCAATAATCCCTTGAATATATTGGTCGGTAGTTGGTGAAAAAGAAGACATGCTCAACTGCTCATGTAACTCATCCTTATCTCCTTCACTATCTATCCAAAAATATATTTTATAACTATCATAGGCAAGCTGGTTGTTAAGGAGTTCCATATGTAATTATGCAGAAAATTGCTCCTCGTCATCTGAATATTCATCAAAGATAGGTTGTTCTTCATTAAGGCTTGGAGTGGCAAATTCATCACTACTAGAAGCATTTGAGACAATGACCAATGCAGCTAGAGTATTATGTCAGCATCTACAATATGGTTATCAGTACCTTGAGCATCACAACAATTCTGAAATTCTTCCTCATCAACAGTGTGCTCTTAAAAAAGATTTACAACAAAAAATTCTTTAATAAAAAACTGATCTTCACAAGGATTTGCAGCAGCAGGCTCTTCATGATGATCACCACTCAGATTACATGAAGCATCTTAAAAGCTATCAAATCCATCCTGAGCTTCATTCTTTTGACATGTACCTTCTTGAATTTGATCACTAAAGTTTTCCCAATCATTAGTGCTATGGGATTTAATTTGCTCACAACAATCATCCAAGAGGAGCTCGGTAGGATAAATCCTCTTACAATATGAATGAAAAA
This sequence comes from Picea engelmannii, assembly GCA_009831015.1. Classification (NCBI taxonomy): domain Eukaryota; kingdom Viridiplantae; phylum Streptophyta; class Pinopsida; order Pinales; family Pinaceae; genus Picea; species Picea engelmannii. Next base: position 14,628 of record WSFP011439630.1, read on the forward strand.
CCACATGGAAATCCTTTAGTGACAAAATACTAGAGACGGGTAGAGATCGGTACCATTGTCTTCCATCTCCTTCCAAGGATTATATAAACATTTTTAGCAATACATCTTCATGATGAATATCAAGTTGATCTATGCATTGATAAAAATCGATCAAGTGTTGTGCAGGATGATCGTGATCATATCCTTTGAACCTTGGAAGGTAGTCTCCCCATTCATCCATAATAGGCACATTATTTTGAAAACCAGGAACAACTAAGAAGTTGAATGGAGAAAATATTGGAGCTAAAATTGCCTCCATGGCCTTCGTCATCCTAAATCAGTGGAGTCGTCAGTGGATCCTTCCTTCATGGAGTCGCCAGGTGAATGATCTAGAGTCAAATTGTTGTTCACTTCCTATTCACCATCAAGAAGAAGATCTAAACATGTGGTTCTCCCAGGGAAAATAATTTTGTTTCTTCTTCCTTGGAAACGACGCCAAAATATGTTAGTCCCTAAAGTTGTCCTTGACTGCTAAGGGAAAGCTAGGGCACCTCAGTTACTGCAATGGTTTATCAAATTGAATTTTTTAGGATTTTTATGGATCGGGTAGTTGGTAATTTGGATAACATATGACAATGGTTACACTTTTAGATCAAGTTTCTAAAACACTCAGCTTAGTCAATGACACTTATTCTAATAAATTAGGTAAAATGGAGATAAAATAGAAGAAAATTGCAAGTTTCACAATTTGTTCACTTACAGAGAAGACTCTTGATCCCAAATATTATTTAGAAACAAGAAGGAAATACTTAAACACAAATCATGTAGCAGGCGAGTAAACGGAAAAAATCTTTGACTGAAAATCAACATGAACGGGATAAATCACATGCTTTGCAAAAAGATTCAATGCATTCAAGTAAGATAGAATAAATAACAAAAGAATAAAGTAGTCTAACCATCATTATGATTTTTCCATTGAGTGCAAAATGTAGTAGATCCCAGGCATTACAATCTAGGTCAAAATGTTCCTTTAGCACCACAAAACTTGAACCTTTAACTCAGTTAACTAATTTCCTCTTTATACACATAGTTGGTTTCATCAGATCCTAAAATCTAGATACAATTTTGATTGAGTCTTGATATCTGGGTAACAAATGGGAATTTCATTTCATTTCATTCATTGCATTACAACAATAATCTGGATTTTACGGAAATACCTAATTCTAAGACTAAATCACAATTGAAAAGATATCCTTGACCTATAAAATAGAATCTGTAGCAACTACTCCAAAGTAGATGCGTTGGAGACCTTATCTTCGAACTTGTATATGCTTGCAAAAGGGTTCTTCAAATTCTCTAACTACTTCATCATCTTTTCAAAATAGCACTAACAAAAAACTGTCATTTATGATGGCAATGAGCTCAAAATTTGAAACAACTAGCAATATTGACATAGCTTGGAGCATTTTTCATTGTTGAGCAGAAGATTGACCTTTTTCTTGTTGCAGCTTAGTCTTAAGCACCACATTGCTCCAGTACAATTTGATTTTCATCTTTCTAACTTTCTTTAACAACTCACGTTGTGATTTGCATTTTTCTTTCAGCCTTTGGACCCTTCTTCTTCTTATTATGTCTTTCCTTTGGAAGTTCCTCTATTTGTACATCATGAGCTTTTGTTTCATGTTCAAATTTCTTTTTTTGTAATTCTTGTATCATTTGTCTTGTCATCCTCCTAGTGTAAACCCTATCACAACTTACAATACCATGTTTTGAAACAGAGGAATCAATTTCCTGCTTGATTTCTATTTTTTGTTGTAGGGTACAAATCTCTTTACAATGCAATTTCTAGGCCTCTCCCTCTCTCACTGATTGAACCCCAGGATTCCCAAAGGAAGGTTCCCCCTCTCTCTTACATGGAAAATGCTAAAATTTATATCACATTACAGAGTTTAAGCTTTTACCTCCTTTTTTTGCAATGAAAAACTAAAAATAAACAAAAATAAGAGAGATATGTCGAAGTAATGGCCAAAAATCTGCAAAATGATGAGATCCAATTCGAACTATTGATTGTGTGCCTAGAAATCTGGGATGTGTATTTGACTTCTCCTTGTCATTTATCTCCAAAATCATGTAGCTTCCTTTATGCCTTGAAATTTGAAGTTGATTATTTAAATGCCCTACTACCTGGAGATATGGATCGGGGCTTTTTTGAATCTTAAAGAACTTAATTTCCCTTAATCTGAAAATGCTTCAATGAATCCTTCAAAATCAAGATTGCTTGTTGAAAATATGCAACTACAATCCATGGATAGCTCAAAATTCCGGAAATGATCTTCTTCTCAACCTCCTATGTGTAGTTGTCAAATCTTAACTAGATTCTTCACTTCGAGAGTTTTTTCACCAACAAGACATTCACAATACCCAATCCTCCTACCCTACATATGCTATAATTATCACAATGATATCATCATCAAATAATTTGCACTTGGTCAACCAAGCTATTGCGATATGCCCTGCTTTCCACTGTGTCCAACAATTGATGAAACCTCGGCTTCATAAAGACGACTTGTCACAACTCCCATCAACACCTAATCACATACTTAAGTGATGTGTGGTGTTAATAGGACTGTAATCTCAACATTCTCTTTGCATTTGCATTATGAGATGGGATTTCAAAAACTCTTTGACTTTTTCATTATCTTGACAGCTTCTTAGTCTTCCACAGAAGCATTTATTGGTGCAAGCTTAGAGACTATGTATTTAAATCATGTTGATGTTAGAGCTTTCACTCAAAACTTAGATCATTGATCCCTCTGATGTTCGGTCATGACACTTGGGCACATTTTGAGACTTGGCATTTTGTGGTTTTGATGTTCAATGCATTGATGTTTTTAAAGCAATGGAATTTGGACGATCTGTGTGTTGATAGTCTTCCCTATAAGAACTATGCAACCATGGAAAAAGGAAACACTTTTCCTTTCATACTCTCTCCCCCATACACTTGTACATTCTCTCCCCCAGACACTTTTCCTTTCATATTCTCTCCCCCAGACACTTGTTGCTCCTGAAGCTGACTCAACTTCGACTCAACTCGACCCAACTCAGGTTGAGTCGGTACAAATCGACTCGACAAGACATGATAAAATAGACCCAACCATGCTATGGCATGAGAGGATGGGACACATTAGAGAAAAAGGAATTCAAGTTATGCACAACAAAGGTATGGTCAAAGGTTTCCTTGAATGTGGTTTAGAAGTCGACTTTTGTGAACATTGCATATATGGAAAACTAAGTCGGGTGAGGTTTCCATATGAAGCGACAAGGGAAAATGGGATTCTAGAATTGGTGCATAGTGATGTGTTTTGCCCGGTTTCAGTGCCTTCACTTGGTGGATCCATGTATTATGTCTCCTTCATAGATGATTTTTCCAGGAAGACATGGATATATTTCCCGAGGAAGAAATCAGAGGTTTTCGAGAAATTTAAAGAGTTTAAATCTCTTGTAGAAAACCAAACAAATAAGAAAATTAAGGTGTTGAGAACTACCAATGGTGGTGAATTCTGTGGAAAATAATTTGATCAGTTATGTAAGTAGTGTGTCATAGCACACCAAAATAACACAACATATACCCCACAACAAAATGGAGTTGTCGAGAGAATGAACAAAACGCTGATGGATAAGGCAAGGAGCATGCTTAGTGGTGTTGGGCTCGCATAAGAATTATGGGCAGAAGCAGTTGACACTACAATATATATGGTGAATATGTCTCCTTCGTCGGTGTTAGTTGACATGAATCCACATGAGGTATGGTTGGGTAAGAATCCTTCGGTTGCACATCTGAAAGTATTTGGTTGTGATGCATTTGTGCATGTTCCTAAGGAAAAGAGGAGCAAGATGGATAAGAAGGCAGTCAAGTGTATTTTCATTGGATATAAAGAAGGAATGAAAGGATATAAGATCTGGGATCCTGCATCAAGGATAACAGTATAAATTCAAGATGTGGTCTTCAGAGAAGTCAGAGGTAAGACTGAGCTTGAAGAAATTATTCAAATCGAGAATAATCTTGAGGCGATGCAGTTTGAACTAAGGAAAGAAGAAGATTATTCAGATGAGTCGGTTGAATCAGAGGAAGAGGTGGAAAAGCAAGCTCTGGTGGTAAGGAGTTCAGAAAGAGTAAGAAAACCAATCGAAAGATATATTCCACCTCACTTTTGTTCCACATTTCTGTTAACTTCCATTGACGATGAGTCTAAGTTGGTCGGTGAGGCAGTCAACTCGATAGAGGGTAAACTCTGGAAGGACGTCATGGTCGAAAAGATGGAATCCTTGCACAATAATGAGACATGGGATTTAGTCAAGTTACCTAGTGGAAGAAAGCTCGTCGGTAGAAAATGGGTATTCAAAAAGAAGATGAATGACGTTGGACAAGTCAAGAAGTTCAAAGCTCAACTGGTAGCGAAAGGTTATTCCCAAGTCGAGGGAGTCGAATTCAGTGAGATTTTTTCCCCTGTTGCAAAATTAACTTCCATTAGAGTACTAATGTCTCTGGCTGCAACATTTGATCTGGAAATAGAACAGATGGATGTGAATAAAATGTTCCTACATGGGGACTTAGAAGAAGAAATCTACATGAAGAAATCTAAAGCAATCGCCAAGGATGTGGTACCAGAATTTTGACACATACATCCTTAGTTTGGGATTTGTGAGAAACAAAGTTGAACACTACATATATTCCAAGGAAGAAGGTGGGTGTTTCATATATGTAGCTTTGTATGTCGATGACATGTTTCTAATTGGAAACAACATGGACGCAATAAAGGAGGTGAAGAAGCAATTATCCTCCAAGTTCGATATGAAGGATCTCGGTGCAACTAACTTCATTCCGGGAATGGAGATTAAGACAGATCAAGCTGATAAAAAGATCTGGTTGAATTAGACAAAGTATATTGAAACAATTTTGAAATGGTTCAACATGCATGATTGCAAACCGGTGAAGGTTCCAATCCTATGGGAGCAAGGCTAATTGTTGAATAGTGTCCAAAGACACATGAATAAATAGAGGACATGGCACATGATCCCTATGAAAATGTTGTTGGTAGTCTAATTTATGTGATGGTCTACACTCAACCAAACATTTCCCATGCAGTGGGAGTGTACAGTAGGTACATGTCGACACCTGGAAAGGAGCACTGGACAGTTGTCAAGAGAGTATTTAGGTATTTATGTGGCATGGAGGACTATGCTATATGCTACCAAGGAAGACCTGGAGGTGACAATGGTAAATTAAATGTAGATGGCTTTGTCAACATTAACTGGGCTGGAGATATGGATCGACGAAGGTCGATCAATGGATATGTCTTCAAGATGTTTGGTGGAGCAATAAGTTGGATGAGTAAGCGACATGTGGTTGTAGCCTTGTCAACAACAGAAGATGAATACATGGCAGCCACTCATGGAAGAAAAGAAGCAGTATGGATACAAAGGTTGTGTTCAAGAATTGGGTTTGAGCAAAGAGCTATGAAGGTAAGTTGTGATAGTAAAAGCACAATATTTCTGGAAAAGAACCCTGCTTATCATTCGAAGACTAAGCACATTGATGTATAATAGCATTTCATAAGAGATATGGTGGAAAGTAACAATATGCTACTGGATAAAGTAGACACATTGGAAAACATAGCAGACTTGTTGACCAAGTCTGTGAGGGATGTGAAGTTTTTTTCGTGCAGAGAGGCAATGGGCATTGTTGCCCTGGGTTTGTGAACGAAAGTTCAAGAATCTCTTGTTTTCAACAAAGAAGACAACAAATGGGGGAATGTTGGGTTGTTATATTCTTTGCAATGAAAGTATAGACGTGGTGGATCAATTGACGGTCGAAGTCAAGGTGGATCGACAACAAGTCGAGGGTTGAGGTAGATCGATGACAAGTTGAAGGTCGAGGTAGTAGACCAGGTAAAGTCAAATTCGAAGGTTGAGGCAGTTCAACATGGTAAAGGCATCAACAACAAGTCGAAGAGGTCAACCAACAAGAGGTCGACTGATGGGCATGTGGTGATCAGCTGAATACTGAATGAAGGATGACTAGTAGTCAACTAGTAATCTGACTTGGAGTCGACTGTAACAAAATCCCG